>JAUPTC010000011.1:6559385-6606385 GCA_030762895.1 Sophora flavescens | reverse complement strand
CTCTGATATAGCTGAATCACGATGCATAAAGCCATGATACTTCATGTTAGAGTACAACAAACGTTCCTATTACATTAATGGCTGCCCAGAACAACTCAATTGCATTAATGGATGCCCAGAACTACTCTATTGCATAAATGGCTGCCCAGAACGACTCTATTGCATTTAATGAAGTAAAAGCAAAAACAATGATTGTAAAAGTTGTCTAATTTCTATCTCTCTATGGCTTGTCCGGCAGTAAACTGCTATTTATGATTATTAATCCTGACCTAACCCTAGACCAAATTAAGGGCCTTTGAATGAGCTTTCCACCGAGGTATCATATGCCTTAATTGGGCTTAATATGAGTAAGTTAGGTCCATTTAAGTGAAGGAACATCGTGGACCGCGCACTCATCCGTGCCAGAGAACTCGGGACCCAATTTATCCTTGATTTTGGCCTAATTTAACAATTCTTGTGAGACATGAAATTGTAGGTCTCTTCCTTATCTTTCTATGGACAGCAAGATCGCCAAAATATGATATCTGTAGCTCTAGTAATGCTCGGCGCAAAGTAACAAGGTTAGGATGAGTGAAAAATCCAAAAATTAACAATGTTTAGCAATTAAGACCAATAATGCAAAAGCAAAAACAATGATTGTAAAAGTTGTCAAATTTCCGTCTCTCTCTGGCTTATGCTGCTGTAAACTGCTATTTATGCTTATAAATCCAGACCTAACCCAAGACCAAATTAAGGGCCTGTGAATAAGCTTTCCAACACGGTATCATATGCCTTAATTGGGCTTAAGATGAGTAAGTTAGGCCCAATTAAGTGAAGGAACATCATGGACTGCGCAGTAATCCGCGCCAGAGAACTCAGGATCCAATTTAGCCTTGATTTTGGCATAATTTGACAATTCTTGTTAAACCTGAAATTGTAGGTCTCTTCCTTATCTTTCTAGGGACAGCAAGATCACCAAAATCCGATATTTGTAGCTCTAGTTATGCTCGGCGCAAGGCAACAAGGTCATGATTAGTGAAAAATCCGAAAATTAACAATGTTTAGCAATTAAGCCCAATAATGTAAAAGCAAAAACAATTATTGAAAGTTGTCTAATTTCCGTCTCTCTCTGGCTTGTGCGGCTGTAAACTGATATTTATGCTTATTAATCATGACCCAACCCAAGACCAAATTACAGGCATCTGAATAAGCTTGCCAACAAGGTATCATGTACCTTAATTGGGCTTAAGATGTGTAAGTTAGGCCAATTTAAGTGAAGGAACATCATGGATTGCGCACTGATCCGAGCCAGAGAACTCGGGATCCAATTTAGCCTTGATTTTGGCCTAATTTGACAATTCTTGTGAAACCTGAAATTGTAGGTGTCTTCCATATCTTTCTAGGGACAGCAAGATCACCAAAATCCGATATTTGTAGCTCTAGTTATTCTCTGCGCAAAGAAACAAGGTCAGGATGAGTGAAAAATCCGAAAATTAACAATGTTTAGGAATTAAGCCCAATAATGTAAAAGCAAAAACAATGATTGTAAAAGTTGTCTAATTTCCGTCTCTCTATGGCTTATGCAGTTGTAAACTGCTATTTATGCTTATTAATCATGACCAATCCCTAGACCAAATTAAGGGCCTCTGAATAAGCTTTCCCACAAGGTATCATATGCCTTAATTGGACTTAAGATGAGTAAGTTAGGGCCATTTAAGTGAAGGAACATCATGGATTGCGCACTGATCCGCGCCAGAGAAATAGGGACCCAATTTAGCCTTGATTTTGGCCTAATTTGACAATTCTTGTGAAACCTGAAATTATTGTTCTCTTCCTTATCTTTCTAGGGACAGCAAAATCACCAAAATCCGATATCTGTAGCTCTAGTTATGCTCTGTGCAAGGCAACATGGTCAGGATGAGTAAAATATCCAAAAATTAACAATGGTTAGAAATTAAGCCCAATAATGTAAAAGCAAAAACAGTGATTGTAAAAGTTGTCTAATTTCCGTCTCTCTCTGGTTTGTGTGGAGGTAAACTGCTATTTAGGCTTATTAATCGTGACCTAACCCTAGACCAAATTAACGACCTCTGAATAAGCTTTCCAACATGGTATAATATGCATTAATTGTGATTAAGATGTGTAAGTTAGGCCCAATTAAGTGAAGGAATATCATTGACTGCCCAGTGATCCGTGCCAGAGAACTCGGGATCCAAGTTAGCCTTCATTTTGGCCTAATTTGACAATTCTTCTGGCACCTGAAATTGAAGGTCTCTTCCTTATCTTTCTAGGGACAACAACATCACCAAAATCCGATATCTGTAGCTCTAGTTATGCTTTGCGCAAGGCAACAAGGTTAGGATTAGTGAAAAATCCGAAAATTAACAATGTTTAGGAATTTAGCCCAATAATGTAGAAGCAAAAACAATGATTGTAAAAGTTGCCTAATTTCCGTCTCTCACTGACTTGTGCGGCTGTAAACTACTATTTATGCTTATTAATCATGACCTTACCCTAGACCAAATTAAGGACCTCTGAATAAGATTTCCAACAAGGTTTCATGTGCTTTCATTGGGCTTAAGATCAGTAAGTTAGGCCTATTTAAGTGAAGGAACATCATGGACTGCGCATTCATCCACGCCAGAGAACTCGAGACTCAGTTTATCCTTGATTTTGGCCTAATTTGACAATTCTTGTGAAACCTGAAATTGTAGGTCTCGTCCTTATCTTTCTAGGGACATCAAGATCACCAAAATCCGATATATGTAGCTCTAGTTATGCTCTGCGCAAAGAAACAAGGTCAGGATGAGTGAAAAATCCGAAAATTAACAATGTTTAGGAATTAAGACCAATATTGTAAAAGCAAAAATAATGACTGTAAAAGTTGTCTAATTTTCGTCTCTCTCTGGCTTGTGCGGCCGTAAACTGCTATTTATGCTTATTAATCCTGACCAAACCCTAGACCAAATTTAGGGCCTCTGAATAAGCTTTCCCACAAGGTATCATAAGCCTTAATTGGACTTAAGATGAGTAAGTTAGGCCCATTTAAGTGAAGGAACATCATGGACTGCGCACTGATCCGCGCCAGAGAAATAGGGACCTAATTTAGCCTTGATTTTGGCCTAATTTGACAATTCTTGTCAAACGTGAAATTATAGGGGTCTTCCTTATCTTTCTAGGGACAGCAAGATCACCAAAACCCGATATCTGTAGCTCTAGTTATGCTCTACGCAAGGTAACATGGTCAGGAAGAGTGACATATTCGAAAATTGACAATGGTTAGAAATTAAGCCCAATAATGTAAAAGCAAAAACTATGATTGTAAAAGTTGTCTAATTTCCGTCTCACTCTGGCATGTGCGGTGGTAAACTACTATTTATGCTTATTAAACGTGACCTAACCCTAGACCAAATTAAGACCTCTGAATAAGCTTTCCAACAAGGTATCATATGCCTTAATTGGGATTAAGATGTGTAAGTTAGCCCCAATTTAGTGAAGGAACATCATTGACTGCCCAGTGATCCCTGCCAGAGAACTCGGGATCCAAGTTAGCCTTGATTTTGGCCTAATTTGACAATTCTTCTTAAACATGAAATTGTAGGTCTCTTCCTTATCTTTCTAGGGACAACAAGATCACCAAAATCCGATATCTGTAGCTCCAGTTCTGCTCTGCGCAAGGCAACAAGGTCAGGATTATTGAAAAATCCGAAAATTAACAATGTTTAGGAATTTAGCCCAATAATGTAGAAGCAAAAACAATGATTGTAAAAGTTGCCTAATTTCCGTCTCTCACTGACTTGTGCGGCTGTAAACTACTATTTATGCTTATTAATCATGACCTTACCCTAGACCAAATTAAGGACCTCTGAATAGGATTTCCAACAAGGTTTCATGTGCTTTCATTGGGCTTAAGATCAGTAAGTTAGGCCTATTTAAGTGAAGGAACATCATGGACTGCGCATTCATCCACGCCAGAGAACTCGAGACTCAGTTTATCCTTGATTTTGGCCTAATTTGACAATTCTTGTGAAACCTGAAATTGTAGGTCTCGTCCTTATCTTTCTAGGGACATCAAGATCACCAAAATCCGATATATGTAGCTCTAGTTATGCTCTGCACAAAGAAACAAGGTCAGGATGAGTGAAAAATCCGAAAATTAACAATGTTTAGGAATTAAGACCAATATTGTAAAAGCAAAAATAATGACTGTAAAAGTTGTCTAATTTTCGTCTCTCTCTGGCTTGTGCGGCCGTAAACTGCTATTTATGCTTATTAATCCTGACCAAACCCTAGACCAAATTTAGGGCCTCTGAATAAGCTTTCCCACAAGGTATCATAAGCCTTAATTGGACTTAAGATGAGTAAGTTAGGCCCATTTAAGTGAAGGAACATCATGGACTGCGCACTGATCCGCGCCAGAGAAATAGGGACCTAATTTAGCCTTGATTTTGGCCTAATTTGACAATTCTTGTCAAACGTGAAATTATAGGGGTCTTCCTTATCTTTCTAGGGACAGCAAGATCACCAAAACCCGATATCTGTAGCTCTAGTTATGCTCTACGCAAGGTAACATGGTCAGGAAGAGTGACATATTCGAAAATTGACAATGGTTAGAAATTAAGCCCAATAATGTAAAAGCAAAAACTATGATTGTAAAAGTTGTCTAATTTCCGTCTCACTCTGGCATGTGCGGTGGTAAACTACTATTTATGCTTATTAAACGTGACCTAACCCTAGACCAAATTAAGACCTCTGAATAAGCTTTCCAACAAGGTATCATATGCCTTAATTGGGATTAAGATGTGTAAGTTAGCCCCAATTTAGTGAAGGAACATCATTGACTGCCCAGTGATCCCTGCCAGAGAACTCGGGATCCAAGTTAGCCTTGATTTTGGCCTAATTTGACAATTCTTCTTAAACATGAAATTGTAGGTCTCTTCCTTATCTTTCTAGGGACAACAACATCACCAAAATCCGATATCTGTAGCTCCAGTTCTGCTCTGCGCAAGGCAACAAGGTCAGGATTATTGAAAAATCCGAAAATTAACAATGTTTAGGAATTTAGCCCAATAATGTAGAAGCAAAAACAATGATTGTAAAAGTTGCCTAATTTCTGTCTCTCTCTGGCTTGTGCGGCTGTAAACTGCTATTTATGCTTATTAATCCAGACCTTACCCTAGACCAAATTAAGGACCTCTGAATTACCTTTCCAACAAGGTATCATATGACTTAATTGGGATTAAGATGCGTAAGTTAGGCCCAATTAAGTGAAGGAACATCATGGACTGCGCACTGATCCACGCTTGAGAACTCGGGATCCAATTTAGCCTTGATTTTGGCCTATTTGACAATTCTTCTGAAACCTGAAATTGTAGTTCTCTTCCTTATATTTCTAGGGACAGTAAGATCACCAAAAACCGATATCTGTAGCTCAAGTTATGCACTGCGCGCAAGGCAACAAGGTCAGGATGAGTGAAAATTCCGAAAATTAACAATGTTTAGCAATTAAGCCCCATAATGTAAAAGCAAAAACAATGATTGTAAAAGTTGTCTAATTTCCATCTCTTTCTGGGTTGTCCAGCTGTAAACTACTATTTATGCTTATTAATCCTTTCCTATCCCTAGACCAAATTAAGGGCCTCTGAAAAAGCTTTCCAACAAGGTTTCATGTGCTTTAATTGGGCTTAAGATCAGTAAGTTAGGCCTATTTAAGTGAAGGAACATCATGGACTGCCCACTCATCCGCGCCAGAGAACCCGGGTGAACGCGCTGTCGCCACGCGACAAAAAGAACGAGCGTTTACAAAATTATGTAGATAGGGAAGCGACAACTCGGGTATCGTCTCACAAGGACTCTTTGGTTGTTGTTGTTGTTAACAGAAAATCAGTTTTGGGGGGTTTTGGATTGAGATAAAATAAAGAAAACAAAGCAATAAAAACAGGCAGTTAAGAGACTAACAAATACGCTAAAGAACGATTAACCTACTGTTCTCGGTTTCCTGCTATCATTGGTTCATATAAATCCAAGCCCTAAGCAAATTCTAATCCCCTCTCGGTTGTAGCAACAATTAACAACGCAATCGCTACTACGGATATATGTCCCTATTCCCGAAATAACAAACGGGGTTAAGCCCTCATGAACAAACGAACATGAACGAACACACGCGAAATAACAAACGCGATTAAGTATAGAAACATAACATCACCGAAATGAATCAACACAACACTATACACTCCTGAAATAACAAACAGAAATGTATAACATCGCATTGAAAAGAGAAAAGCAAATGGAAACAGGAAATACAGAACCTCAAGTGTGGTAATGGAAACCAATCACAGTAGATTAATCTAGGAGCCTAGTTCTCCATTACAAAAGTAAAACAATAAACTAAAGAGAAAACAGAAGACTAACTACTGACTAACTAAGACTAACTCTTCAGTTCTGCCTAAAACAGGCTTATATACAACTTCTGGAACTCGCGAACTCGCGAGGCGAGAACATATTCGCGAGGCGAATAATGCGAACAGTCTTCAATGAGTAGCGAGCTCGCGAGGCGAGATTATCTTCGCGAGGCGAAACTCTTCAAATTCCAATCTGTAACGCCCGTGACCTTCAACATGGTTAAGCCGTGATGGCTTCTGGTCTTCCAAGGCTGGATTACTCGCGAGGCGAGTCAAGTGTTCGCGGGGCGAGACAGAATGGTTGGCAATTTCTGGAACAGTCACCTTCTGGTTCGCGAGGCGAATGCCCTTTCGCGTGGTGAGACACTCCAGAATTATTCCTTTTTATTACCTGCAAACAAGAAATAACAGTAAGTACTTTATTCGACTCTAAATTAGCTAAATTAACCTAAAAACACTTTACAGACTCAAAATGCTGCTTAAGGACAATCAAGTCTAATTTGGGTGAAAATGATATAAAATTAGCACAAAGCCAAGGTTTTTATTAGTTATAAAACCAGTCAACCAGAGGCTCATCAAAATACCCCAAACTTAAACTTTGCTTGTCCCCAAGCAAACTAAAACTTAAAAACTTAAAAAGACTCAAGACATGGCAAGCTCAAGGACTCAATCAACTTTGCACAAATTTCAAGCAATTTATCAAAACAAATTTTCTTCAATGTTCCCCCCTTTCAAATAGAGTAATCCCCACATTCATTTATTCTAAACAATTGAGAATTTCATCATTCAAGCGATCAGAAATCTAAGCAAGGGATCTAAGTTACACACAAGAGGTGGATCACCAAATTCAAACAACTGCCTTCCTCACAAGGGCATTTAGTGTTCACTCAATCGCTCAGTTTGTGTCAGGCAATCAACATTTCACTCAATTTTCACTTTTAAGAGCACTTCCCATAAATTTGATTTTCATCTCCAAATGATTCCCACAGAGAACATGCATGCAACATCAAAAGGTCTTTTATGGGTTGTAATGGGGCTGGCTAAGGGTAGGATATACAAAGGTACTAGGCTGAAGACCCTAGGAACTAAGAGAGCATGAACATTTTGATACATTGAATTTCCACTCAAGTTCCTTTTTCATTTTTCACTTGCCTTGGGTGACTACAGCCATTTCTTTTAAATAGCATTTTTGACATTTTTCCACTTTTTTTTTTCTTTTTTTTTTCTTTTTTTCTTTTCTTGGCTCCAACCTTTTTATTGTATTTTTTTCTTTTTTTTCAATCCCAAACAACACAACACCTTGTAGCCACCCCAAACTTAGTTTCTTGCAACCATTCTCTTGATAAAATTCCATGCTCTCCTAATCCTAAGATCGGGTTAACATGGTTTTTCAGATTTTTGCTTATAACATAAGGTTAACAAGAATTAACAATAGGCTAATCAGGCTCAATGGGGCTAACTATGGAACATGCATTAGGAATTGGTTATTTTAGGCTAAGTAGCTATTTACAAAGAAAATGCCTAAATCATCTGAAGCAAACACATAATCATGCAAACCAAAAAGAGATTCAAGAAAATTCGGGAAAGTGCAACTTAAAAAGTGATTAACACAATTTAAAACATGTTGGAGGCTCAAAACCTCACCTGGACATTTATGCAAATTGTTTGACAGAGATTCTATCCCTAGTGTGTGCTTCCTATCACCCCAAACTTATCCTAAATCATGCAATCACAATAAAATCTCAAAGTTCAGTTTTCAATCACATGGGGATCATTTTTCAAAAAATTTCAAATCCTAGGGGAAACAGTCAACAAATAACATGCAATCAATCTATGCAAAATTAATAAAATCCAATAAACTTGCCAACACAAGACTCAACATAACTCCTGAACTTCTCAAATTATTCAGGAGCTTTATTAAAAACAAAATAGAAATAAAGCAAGGAAAAGAAAATTAAAAAGAGCAAGGTTCAGAAAAACTCATTGGGGGTGGTCCACCAGGATCCCATTGCTTGTAACATAAGGCCCAAGTGATGGCCAAAGGGTGGGAGTTCAGTCCATGCTTCCATAACTTGCAGCCTTGATATGGGAGTGAGTGCTTGACAGTTACGGTGACCTCGCCGAGTGCGGCGGACTTCTCACTCCTTATTGGGTCAAAGATGACCGCTTTCTCAACAAAATCCTCCCAATAAAATTGGGGTTCAACCCCTTGGACTGGCCATGGTGCAAGATCCAGTGGCTTGAACTCCATCACCGGTTGTTCCACAGTGGGAGGTGGTAAACAAGTAGCTGGGGTTACTGGTGCTGCTTCATTTTCTGCACGTTCTTCATTCATTGCACTAACAAATTTATCACCTGCTATACATGCAGAAATTTCAGCACACACCACACAAAGGTTAGTGTTAGTAGAGTCAATACATATATCACGATAGACTGAATCAGTAAAATTCTGAATGTCTGGAAATTCAGCACTCAATTCATCCACCGCATCACTCTCAACACATGCATATGAGTTAATTGAATCATCTACTTCCAAAGGTTCTTCATCATCTGTTAAACCTGAAAAAATCTTAGCACACACCACACAAAGGTGAGTGTTAGTACAGTCAGTAGACAGGGGACAATAAAATGAATCAGCAAGGGTCTGACTGTCTGGAGATTCAACACACAGTTCATCAACAGAAATATTATCAAAATTATCCTCAGAAGTATTGTCCGGAATAACTACTTGTGGATCTGTATGTTGTTCAAGGGGATGTGGAGTTAGCAGTGCAGCCGAGTTGGCGACAATTTGATCAATTAGAATGAACAACTTCTGAGGTTCAGCTTCTCTCCTCTGGTATTCAAGATTACTTGCCTCCATCCTCTGTTGATTTTCCTCTATCATCCGTTGATTTTGCTCGGCCATTTGTTGTATCATTTCTTCCATTTGTACAGTTACCTGTGCAGTCATTTGCTTGAACAGGTCCTCCAGTGAAGGTCCAGAAGGTGCAGAGGTGGTCACTTGGCTAGGATAAATGTTCACTCCAAACATGTCAAAATCACTGCTAAACTCATAACTTCCAGAAGAGTTAGGATAACATATGCATGGTGGTGGTTCAATAAAATCAGGATAATACATGCATGGTTGCTCATAATAAACATTAGGCACATAATTTTTCATATAATTATCCATGGGGCGTACTAAAATTCACAACCAGACAAACAGACAAAACTAATTCAGCAAAGATTTTCTTCTTTTTTTTAATTTTTTTTTATTTTCTGCTAATAACACAACAAGAGTCCCTGGCAACGGCGCCAATTTTTGAACACGCTGTCGCCACCCGCTAAAAAGAACGAGCGTTTACAAAATTATGTAGATAGGGAAGCGACAACTCGGGTATCGTCTCACAAGGACTCTTTGGTTGTTGTTGTTGTTAACAGAAAATCAGGTTTGGGGGGTTTTGGATTGAGATAAAATAAAGAAAACAAAGCAATAAAAACAGGCAGTTAAGAGACTAACAAATACACTAAAGAACGATTAACCTACTGTTCTCGGTTTCCCACTATCATTGGTTCATATAAATCCAAGCCCTAAGCAAATTCTAATCCCCTCTCGGTTGTAGCAACAATTAACAACGCAATCGCTACTACGGATATATGTCCCTATTCCCGAAATAACAAACGGGGTTAAGCCCTCATGAACAAACGAACATGAACGAACACACGCGAAATAACAAATGCGATTAAGTATAGAAACATAACATCACCGAAATGAATCAACACAACACTATACACTCCTGAAATAACAAACAGAAATGTATAACATCGCATTGAAAAGAGAAAAGCAAATGGAAACAGGAAATACAGAACCTCAAGTGTGGTAATGGAAACCAATCACAGTAGATTAATCTAGGAGCCTAGTTCTCCATTACAAAAATAAAACAATAAACTAAAGAGAAAACAAAAGACTAACTACTGACTAACTAAGACTAACTCTTGATTCCGCCTAAAACAAAGCTTATATACAACACGGAACTCGCGGACTCGCGAGGCGAGAACATATTCGTGAGGCGAATAATGCGAACAGTCTTCAGTGAGTGGCGAGCTCGCGAGGCGAGCTTATCTTCGCGAGGCGAAACTCTTCAAATTCCAAACTGTAACGCCCGTGACCTTCAACATGGTTAAGCCGTGATGGCTTCTGGTCTTCCAAGGCTGGATTACTCGCGAGGTGAGTCAAGTGTTCGCGGGGCGAGACATAATGGTTGGCAATTTCTGGAACAGTCACCTTCTGGTTCGCGAGGCGAATGCCCTTTCGCGTGGCGAGACACTCCAGAATTATTCCTTTTTATTACCTGCAAACAAGAAATAACAGTAAGTACTTTATTCGACTCTAAATTAGCTAAATTAACCTAAAAACACTTTACAGACTCAAAATGCTGCTTAAGGACAATCAAGTCTAATTTGGGTGAAAATGATATAAAATTAGCACAAAGCCAAGGTTTTTATTAGTTATAAAACCAGTCAACCAGAGGCTCATCACGGGACTCGGTTTATCCTTGATTTTCACCTAATTTGACAATTCATGTGAAACCTGAAATTGTAGGTCTCTTCCTTATCTTTCTAGGGACAGCAAGATCACCAAAATTCGATATCTGTAGCTCTAGTTATGCTCTGCGCAAGGCAAAATGGTCAGGATGAGTGAAATATCCGAAAATTAATAATGCTTAGAAATTAAGCCCAATAATGTAAAAGCAAAAACAATGATTGTAAAAGTTGTCTAATTTCCGTCTCTCTCTAGATTGTGCAGCTGTAAACTGCTATTTATGCTTATTAATCGTGACCTAACCCTAGACCAAATTAAGGACCTCTGAATAAGCTTTCCAACAAGGTATCATATGCCTTAATTGGGATTAAGATGTGTAAGTTAGGCCAAATTAGGTGAAGGAACATCATGGACTGCGCAGCGATCCGCGCCAGAGAACTCGGGATCCAATTTAGCCTTGATTTTGGCCAAATTTGACAATTCTTGTGAAACCTGAAATTGTTGGTCTCTTCCTTATCTTTCTACGGACTGCAAGATCACCAAAATCCGATATCTGTAGCTCTAGTTATGCTCTGTGCAAGGTAACAAGGTCCAGATTAGTGAAAAATCCGAAAATTAACAATGTTTAGGAATTTATCCCAATAATGTAAAAGCAAAAACAATGATTGTAAAAGTTGTCTAATTTCGTCTCTCTCTGGCTTGTGCGGCTGTAAACTACTATTTATGCTTATTAATCTTGACCTTACCCTAGACCAAATTAAGGGCCTCTGAATAAGCTTTCCAACAAGGAATCATATGCCTTAATTGGGCTTAAGATGACTAAGTTAGGCCCATTTAAGTGAAGGAACATCATGAACTACGCACTAATCCGAGCCAGAGAACTCGGGACCCTATTTAGCCTTGATTTTGGCCTAATTTGACAATTCTTGTGAAAACTAAAATTGTAGGTCTCTTCCTTATCTTTCTTGGGACAACAAGATCACCAAAATCCGATATCTGTAGCTCTAGTTATGCTCTGTGCAAGGCAACAAGGTCAAGATGCGTGAAAAATCCGAAAATTAACAATGTTTAGCGATTAAGCTCAATTAAGCCCAATAATGTAAAAGGAAAAACAATGGTTGTAAAATTTGTCTAATTTCCATCTCTCTAGCTTGTGCGGCTGTCAACTTCTATTTATGCTTATTAATCCTGACCTAACCCTAGACCAAATTAAAGGCCTCTGAATAAGCTTTCAACAAGGTAACATATGCCTTAATTGGGATTAAGAAGAGAAAGTTAGACCCATTTAAGTGAAGGACAATCATGGATTGCGCACTGATTTGCGCCAGAAAACTCGGGACCCAATTTAGCCTTGATTTTATCCTAATTTGACAATTCTTGTGACACCTGAAATTGTAGGTCTCTTCCTTATCTTTCTAGGGACAACAAGATCACCAAAATCCGATATCTCTAGCTTTTGTTATGCTCTGCACAAGGCAACAAGGTCAGGATGAGTGAAAAATCAGAAAATTAACAATGTTTAGCAATTAAGCCTGATTAAGCCCTATAATGTAAAAGCAAAAACAATGATTGTAAAAGTTGTCTAATTGTCGTCTCTCTCTGGCTTGTGCAGCTGTAAACTCCTATTTATGCTTATTAATCGTGACCTAACCCTAGACCAAATTAAGGGCCTCAGAATAAGCTTTACCACAAGGTATCATATGCCTTAATTGGGCTTATGATGAGTAAGTTTGGCCCATTTAAGTGAAGGAACTTCATGGACTGTGCACTGATCAGCGCCAGAGAAATCGAGACCCAATTTAGCCATGATTTTGGCATAATTTGACAATTCTTCTGAAACATGAAATTGTAGGTCTCTTCCTTCTCTTTCTAGGGACAGCAAGATAACCAAAATCCGATATCTGTAGCTCTAGTTATGCTTTGTGTAAGGCAACAAGGTCTGGATGAGTGAAAAATCCGAAAATTAACAATGTTTAGAAATTAAGCCGAATAATGTAAAAGCAAAAATAATGATTGTAAAAGTTGTCTAATTTCCGTCTCTCTCTGGCTTCTGCGGCTGTAAACTTTTATTTATGCTTATTAATCCTGACCTAACCCTGGACCATATTAAGGGTCTCTGAATAAGCTTTCAACAATGTATCATATGCCTTAACTGGGCTTAAGATGAGTAAGTTAGGCCCATTTAAGTGAAGGAACATCATGGATTGTGCACTGATCTTCGCCAGAGAAATCGGGACCCAATTTAGCCTTGATTTTGGCCTAATTTGACAATTCTTGTGAAGCCTGAAATTGTTGGTCTCTTCCTTATCTTCCGACGGACTGCAAGATCACCAAAATCCGATATCTGTAGCTCTAGTTATGCTCTGTGCAAGGCAACAAGGTCCGGATTAGTGAAAAATCCGAAAATTAACAATGTTTAGGAATTTATCCCACTAATGTAAAAGCAAAAACAATGATTGTAAAAGTTGTCTAATTTCGTCTCTCTCAGGCTTGTGCGGCTGTAAACTACTATTTATGCTTATTAATCCTGACCTTACCCTAGACCAAATTAAGGGCCTCTGAATAAGCTTTCCAACAAGGAATCATATGCCTTAATTGGGCTTAAGATGACTAAGTTAGGCCCATTAAAGTGAAGGAACATCATGAACTACGCACTGATCCGAGCCAGAGAACTCAGGACCCAATTTAGACTTGATTTTGGCCTAATTTGACAATTCTTGTGAAAACTAGAATTGTAGGTCTCTTCCTTATCTTTCTTGGGACAACAAGATCACCAAAATCCAATATCTTTAGCTCTAGTTATGCTCTATGCAAGGCAACAAGGTCAGGATGCGTGAAAAATCCGAAAATTAACAATGTTTAGCGATTAAGGTCAATTATGCCCAATAATGTAAAAGGAAAAACAATGGTTGTAAAATTTGTCTAATTTCCGTCTCTCTAGCTTGTGCGGCTGTAAACTTCTATTTATGCTTATTAATCCTGACCTAACCCTAGACCAAATTAAAGGCCTCTAAATAAGCTTTCAACAAGGTATTATATGCCTTAATTGGGATTAAGATGAGAAAGTTAGACCCATTTAAGTGAAAGAACATCATGGATTGCGCACTGATTTGCGCCAGAAAACTCGGGACCCAATTTAGCCTTGATTTTAGCCTAATTTGACAATTCTTGTGAAACCTGAAATTGTAGGTCTCTTCCTTATCTTTCTAGGGACAACAAGATCACCAAAATCCGATATCTCTAGCTTTTGTTATGCTCTGCACAAGGCAACAAGGTCAGGATGAGTGACAAATCAGAAAATTAACAATGTTTAGCAATTAAGCCCGATTAAGCCCTATAATGTAAAAGCAAAAACAATGATTGTAAAAGTTGTCTAATTGTCGTCTCTCTCTGGCTTGTGCAGCTGTAAACTCCTATTTATGCTTATTAATCGTGACCTAACCCTAGACAAAATTAAGGGCCTCAGAATAAGCTTTACCACAAGGTATCATATGCCTTAATTGGGCTTATGATGAGTAAGTTTGGCCCATTTAAGTGAAGGAACATCATGGACTGTGCACTGATCAGCGCCAGAGAAATCGAGACCCAATTTAGCCATGATTTTGGCATAATTTGACAATTATTCTGAAACCTGAAATTGTAGGTCTCTTCCTTCTCTTTCTAGGGAAAACAAGATCACCAAAATCCGATATCTGTAGCTCTAGTTATGCTTTGCGTAAGGCAACAAGGTTTGGATGAGTGAAAAATCCGAAAATTAACAATGTTTAGCAATTAAGCCGAATAATGTAAAAGCAAAAACAATGATTGTAAAAGTTGTCTAATTTTCGTCTCTCTCTGGCTTGTGCGGCTGTAAACTTTTATTTATGCTTATTAATCCTGACCTAACCCTAGACCATATTAAGGGCCTCTGAATAAGCTTTCAACAATGTATCATATGCCTTAATTGGGCTTAATATGAGTAAGTTAGGCCCATTTAAGTGAAGGAACAGCATGGATTGTGCACTGATCCTCGCCAGAGAAATCGGGACCCAATTTAGCCTTGATTTTGGCCTAATATGACAATTCTTGTCAAACCTGAAATTGTAGGTCTCTTCCTTATCTTTCTAGGGACAGCAAGATCACCAAAAT
Source organism: Sophora flavescens (assembly GCA_030762895.1). Taxonomy (NCBI): domain Eukaryota; kingdom Viridiplantae; phylum Streptophyta; class Magnoliopsida; order Fabales; family Fabaceae; genus Sophora; species Sophora flavescens. The sequence continues at coordinate 6,591,352 of JAUPTC010000011.1, read as the reverse complement.
CCGATATCTGTAGCTCTATTTATGTTCTGCTTAAGGCAACAAGGTCATGATGAGTGAAAAATCCGAAAATTAACAATGTTTAGCAATTAAGCCCAATAATGTAAAAGCAAAAACAATGATTGTAAAAGTTGTCTAATTTCCAACTCTCTCTGGCTTGTGCGGCTATAAACTGCTACTTATGTTTATTAATCCTAACCTAACCCTAGACCAAATCAAGGGCCTCTGAATAAGCTTTCAACAAGGTATCATATGCCATAATTGGGCTTAAGATGAGTAAATTAGGCCCATTTAAGTGAAGGATCGTCATGGATTACGTACTGATCCGCGCCAGAGAACACGAGACCCAATTTAGCCTTGATTTTGGCCTAATTTGACAATTATAGTGAAACCTGAAATTGTAGGTCTCTTCCTTATATTTCTAGGGATAGCAAGATCACCAAAATACGATATTTGTAGCTCTAGTTATAATCTGCGTAAGGCAACAAGGTCAGGATGAGTGAAAAATCCGAAAATTAACAATGTTTACCAATTAAGCCCAATAATGTAAAAGCAAAAACAATGATTGTAAAAGTTGTCTGATTTCCGTCGCTCTCTGTCTTGTCCGACTGTAAACTGCTATATTTGCTTATTAATCCTGATCTAACCCTAGACTAAATTAAGGGCCTATGAATAAGCTTTCCCACAAGGTATCATATGCCTTAATTGGGCTTAAGCTGAGTAAGTTTGGCCCATTTAAGTGAAGGAACATCATGGACTGCGCACTGATCAGCGCCAGAGAAATCGAGACCCAATTTAGCCTTGATTTTGGCCTAATTTGTCAATTTTTGTGAAACCTGAAATTGTAGGTCTCTTCCTTATATTTCTTGGGGCAGCAAGATCACCAAAATTCGATATTTATAGCTCTAGTTATGATCTGCGTAAGGTATCAAGGTCAGGATGAGTGAAAAATCCAAAAATTAACAATGTTTAGCAATTAAGCCCAATAATGTAAAAGCAAAAACAATGATTGTAAAAGTTGTCTAATTTCCATCTCTCTCTGGCTTGTGCGGTTTTAAACTGCTATTTATACTTATTAATCCTGACCAAACCCTCGACCAAATTAATGGCCTCTGAATAAGCTTTCCAACAAAGTATCATATGCCTTAATTGGTCATAAGATGAGTAAGTTAGGCCCATTTAAGGGAAGGAACATCATGGACTCCACACTGATCCGCGCCAGATACCTCGGGACCCAATTTAGCCTTGATTTTGGCCTAATTTGACAATTCTAGTGAACCTGAAGTTGTAGGTCTCTTCCTTATCTTTCTAATGACAACAAGATCACCAAAATCCGATATCTGTAGCTCTAGTTATGCTCTGTGGAAGGCAACAAAATCCGATATCTGTAGCTCTAGTTATGCTCTGCCCAAGGCAACACAGTGAGGATGAGTGAAAAATCCAAAATTTAACAATGTTTAGCAATTAAGCCCGATTAAGCCCAATAATGTAAAAGCCAAAACAATGGTTGTAAAAGTTGTCTAATTTCCATCTCTCTGACTTGTGCGGCAGTAAACTGCTATTTATGCTTATTAATCCTGACCTAACCCCCGCCAAAATTAAGGGCCTCTGAATAAGCTTTCCAACAAGGTATCATATGCTTTAATTGGGCTTAAGATGAGTAGGTTTGGACCATTAAAGTGAAGGAACATCATGGACTGCACAATGATCAGTGCCAGAGAAATTGAGACACAATTTATGCTTGATTTTGGCCTAATTTGACAATTCTTGTGAAACTTGAAATTGTAGGTGTCTTCCATATCTTTCTAGGGGCAGCAAGATCACCAAAATCCGATATTTGTAGCTCTAGTTATGCACTGCACAAGGTAACAAGGTCAGGATGAGTGAAAAATCCGAAAATTAACAATGTTTAGCAATTAAGCCCTATTAAGCCCAATAATGTAAAAGCAAAAACAATGATTGTAAAAGTTGTCTAATTTCCGTCTCTCTGGCTTGTGCGGCTGTAAACTCTTATTTATGCTTATTAATCATGACCTAACCCCAGACCAAAATAAGGGCCTCAGAATAAGCTTTCCCACAAGGTATCATATGCCTTAATTAGGCTTAAGATGAGTATGTTTGGCCCATTTAAGTGAAGGAACATCATGGACTGCGCACTAATCAGTTCCAGAGAAATCGGGACCCAATTTAACCTTGATTTTGGCAAAATTTGACAATTCTTCTGGAAGCTGAAATTGTAGGTCTCTTCCTTATTTTCCTAGGGACAGCAAGATCACCAAAATCCGATATCCGTAGCTCTAGTTATGCTATGCGTAAGGCAACAAGGTCTGGATGAGTGAAAAATCCGAAAATTAACAATGTTTAGCAATTAAGCCGAATAATGTAAAAGCAAAAACAATGATTGTAAAAGTTGTCTAATTTCCGTCTCTCTCTGGCTTGTGCGACTGTAAACTTCTATTTATGCTTATTAATCCTGACCAGACCCTAGACCATATTAATGGCCTCTGAATAAGCTTTCAACAAGGTATCATATGCCTTAATTGGGCTTAAGATGAGTAAGTTAGGCCCATTTAAGTGAAGGAACATCATGGATTGTGCACTGATCCGCGCCAGAGAAATCGGGACACAATTTAACCTTCATTTTGGCCTAATTTGACTATTCTTGTGAAACCTGAAATTGTAGGAGTCTTCCTTTTCTATCTAGGGACAACAAGATCACCGAAATCCGATATCTGTAGCTCTAGTTATGCTTTGCGTAAGGCAACAATGTTTAGCAATTAAGCCCAATAATGTAAAAGCAAAAACAACGATTCTAAAAGTTGTCTAATTTCCAACTCTCTCTCGGCTTGTGCGGTCTAAAACTGCTACTTATGTTTATTAATCCCAACATAACCCTAGACCAAATTAAGGGCCTCTGAATAAGCGTTCAACAAGGTATCATATGCCATAATTGGGCTTAGGATGAGTAAATTAGAACCATTTAAGTCAAGGACCATCATGGATTACGTACTGATCCGCTCCAGAGAACTCGGGACCCAATTTAGCCTTGATTTTGGCCTAATTTGACAATTCTTGTGAAACTTGAAATTGTAGGTCTCTTAATTATCTTTCTAGGGGCATCAAGATCACCAAAATCCGATATTTGTAGATCTTGTTATCCTCTGCGCAAGGTAACAAGGTCAGGATGAGTGAAAAATCTGAAAATTAACAATGTTTAGCAATTAAGCCCAATTAAGCCCAATAATGTAAAAGCAAAAACTATGATTGTAAAAGTTGTCTAATTTTCATCTCTATCTGGCTTGTGCGGCTGTAAACTGCTATTTATGCTTATTAATTCTGACCTAACCTCGACCAAATTAAGTGCCTCTGAATAAGCTTTCAAACAAAGTATCAAATGCCTTAATTGGTTTTATGATGAGTAAGTTATGCACATTTAAGTGAAGAAACATCATGGACTGCGCACTGATCCGCGCCAGAGAACTGGGGACCCAATTTAGCCTTGATTTTGGCCTAATTTAACAATTCTTGTGAAACCTGAAATTGTAGGCATGTTCCTTATCTTTCTAAGGACAACAAGATCACCAAAATCCGATATCTGTAGCTCTAGTTATGCACTGTGCTAGGCAACAAGGTCACGATGAGTGAAAAATCCGAAAATAAACAATGTTTAGCAATTAAGCCTAATTAAGCCCAATAATGTAAAAGCAAAAACAACGATTGTAAAAGTTGTCTAATTTCCATCTCTTTCTGGCATGTACGGCTGTAAAATGCTATTTATGCTTATTAATCCTGACCTAAGCCTAGACCAAATTAAGGGCCTATGAATAAGCTTTGAACAAGGTATCATATGCCTTAATTGGGCTTAACATGAGTAAGTTAGGCCCATTTAAGTGAAGGAACATCATGGACTGCGGACTGTTCTGCGCCAGAGAACTCAGGACCCATTTTAGCCTTTATTTTGGCCTGATTTGACAATTCTTGTGAAACTTGAAATTGTAGTTCTCTTCCTTATCATTCTAGGGACAACAAGATCACCAAAATCCGATATCTGTAGCTCTATATATGCTGTGTGCAAGGCAACAAGGTCAGGATTAGTGAAAAATCCAAAAATTAACAATGTTTAGCAATTAAACCTAATAAAGTAAAAGCAAAAACAATGATTGTAAAAGTTGTCTAATTTCCGTCTCTTTCTGGCTTTTACGGCTGTAAACTGCTATTTATTCTTATTAATCATGACCTAACCCTAGACCAAATTAAGGGCCTCTGAATAAGCTTTCAACAAGGTATCTGATGAGCCTCTGTTTGACTGGTTGTATAACTGGTAAAGACCTTGGCTTTGTGCTAATTTTATATCATTTTCACCCAAATTAGACTTGATTGTCCTTAAGTAGTATTTTGAGTCTGTAAAGTGTTTTTAAGTTAATTTAGTTGATTTAGAGTGAATAAAGTATTTACTTTTATTTTCTATTTTCAGGTTAATAAAAAAGGAATAATTCTGGAGTTTCTCGCCCCGCGATAAGGCTGTTCGCCCCGCGAACCAGAAGGTGACTGTTCCTGAAAATTGCAAAACTTTCTGTCTCGCCCCGCGAAGAATTGACTCGCCTCGCGAATAATGCTACCTTGGAAAAGTCAGAGACGATCACGGTTTGGGCATGTTGGAGGTCACGGGCGTTACAGTTGGGAATTTGAAGAGTTCGCCTCGCGAAGATATGCTCGCCTCGCGAGAAGACCAAGAGTTGCAGACCTTTCGCATAATTCGCCTCGCGAGCAGTGCTTCGCCTCGCGAGGACTTGGATTCCAGAAACGTGTATATAAGACAGTCTTAGGCAGAACTGAAGGCTATTCAGAATTAGCCAGTTTTGGCTAGTTCCTGAACTTGATAGTCTTTTGTTTTTCTTAGTTTATTGTTTTCTTTTGTTATGGAGAACTAGTCTCCTAGATTAATCTACTGTAATTGGTTTTTATCCATACTTGAGGTTCTTGTATTTCCTATTTTCATTTCCTTTTCTCTTTTCAATGCCATGCTTTATATTTCTGTTTTCTTAATTCAGGAGTATATTGTGTTGTGTTGGTTTATCTCGGTGATATCATGTTCCTATATATAATCGCGTTTGCTTAATTCGCGTGTGTACGTTTCGTGTTCGCTTAGTTCACGAAGTGCTTAACCCCGTTTGCTTAATTCGGGAATAGGGACATATATCTGTAGTAGTGGGTCCGCTTGTGAATTGTTGCTACAACCGGGAGGGGATTAAAATCTGCTTAGGGCTAGGAATTTGCATGAACCGATGATAGTTGGGAAACCAAAAGCGATGAGGTTAATCGCTTTAGTTTATTTGTTAACTGCTTTTCTTGCTCTGTTTTCTTTCTTTGTTCTGTTTTGTTTTCTTTATTTTAGTTTCAATCCAAACCCCCCATTTCTAACTTTTTCTGTTAATAATAACAACACCTAAAGAGTCCTTGAGAGACGATCCGAGTTGTCGCACTATACTGCATTATGTTATAATCGCTCGTTCTTTTTGGCGCGTGGCGACAGCGCGACCAGTATCATTTGCCTTAATTGGGCTTAAGCTGAGTAAGTTAGGCCCATTTAAGTGAAGGAACATCATAGATTGCACACTGATCAGCGCCAGAGAACTCGGGACCCAATTTAGCCTTGATTTTGGCCTAATTTGACAACTCTTGTGAAACCTCAAATTGTAGGTCTCTTCCTTATCTTTCTAGGGACAGCAAGACCACCAAAATCCCATATATGTAGCCCTACTTATGCTCTGCGCAAGGTAACAAGGTCACGATGAGTGAAAAATCCGAAAATTAACAATGTTTAGCAATTAAGCCCAATAATGTAAAAGCAAAAACATTGATTGTAAAAGTTGTCTAATTTTCATCTCTCTATGGATTGTGCGGCTGTAAACTGCCATTTATGCTTACAAATCCTGACCTAACCCTCGACCAAATTAAGGGACTCTGAATAAGCTTTCCAACAAAGTATCATATGCCTTAATTGGGCTTAAGATGAGTAAGTTATGCACATTTAAGTGAAGGAACATCATGGACTGTGTATTGATCCGCGCCAGAGAACTCGGGACCCAATTGTGCCTTGATTTTGGCCTAATTTGACAATTCTTGTGAAACCTGAAATTGTAGGTCTCTTCCTTATCTTTCTAGGGACAACAAGATCACCTAAATCCGATATCTGTAGCTCAAGTTACGCTCTGTGCAAGGAAACAAGGTCACGATGAATGAAATATCCGAAAATTAACAATGTTTAGCAATTAAGCCCAATAATTTAAAAGCAAAAACAATGATTGTAAAAGTTGTCTAATTTTCGTCTCTCTCTGACTTGTACGACTGTAAACTGCTATTTATGCATATTAATCCTGACCTAACCCTAGACCAAATTAAGGACCTCTGAATAAGTTTTCTACAAGGTATCATATGCCTTAATTGGGCTTAAGATGAGTAAGTTAGGTCCATTTAAGTGAAGGAACAACATAGATTGCGCACTGATCCGTGCCAGAGAACTCGGGACCCAATTTAGAGTTGATTTTGGCCTAATTTGACAATTCTTGGGAAACTTGAAATTGTATGTCTCTTCCTATCTTTCAAAGGACAGCAAGATCAACAAAATCCGATATCTGTATCTCTAGTAATGCTTTGCGCAAGGTAACAAGGTCGCGATGAGTGAAAAATCCAAAAATTAACAATGTTTAGCAATTAAGCCCAATAATGTAAAAGCAAAAAACAATGATTGTAAAAGTTGTCTAATTTTCATCTCCCTCTGGCTTGTGCGGCTGTAAACTGCTATTTATGCTAATTAATCATGACCTAACCCTCGACCTAATTAAGGGCCTCTGAATAAGCTATCCAACAAAGTATCATATGCCATAATTGGGCTTAAGATGAGTAAGTTATGCACATTTAAGTGAAGGAACATCATGGACTGTGTACTGATCCGCGCCAGAGAACTCGGGACCCATTTTAGCCTTGATTTTTGCCTAATTTGACAATTCTTGTGAAACCTGAAATTGTAGGTCTCTTCCTTATCTTTCTAGGGACCACAAGATCACCTAAATCCGATATCTGTAGGTCTAGTTACGCTCTGTGCAAGGCAACAAGGTCAGGATGAATGAAATATCCAAAAATTAACAATGTTTAGCAATTAAGCCCAATTAAGCACAATAATGTAAAAGCAAAAAACAATGATTGTAAAAGTTGTCTAATTTCTGTCTCTCTCTGGCTTGTTCGGCTGTAAACTGCTATTTATGCTTATTAATCCTGACCTAACCCTAGACCAAATTAAGGGCGTCTGAATAAGCTTTTCAACAAGGTATCATATGCCTGAATTGGGCTTAAAATGAGTAAGTTAGGCCCATTTAAGTGAAGGAACATCATGGACTGCGCACTGATCCGTGCCAGAGAACTCGGAACCCAATTTAGCCTTGATTTTGGACTAATTAGACAATTCTTGTGAAACCTGAGATTGTAGGTCTCTTCCTTATCTTTCTAGGGATAGCAAGATCACCAAAATCAGATATCTGTAGCTCCAGTTATGCTCTGTGCAAGGCAACATGGTCAGGATGAGTGAAAAATCAGAAAATTAACAATGTTTAGCAATTAAGCCCAATAATCTAAAACCAAAAACAATGATTGTAAAAGTTGTCTAATTTCCGTCTCTCTCTGGTTTGTGCGGCTGTAAACTGCTATTTATGTTTATTATTCCTGACCTAACCCTAGACCAAATTAAGGGCAACTGAATAAGCTTTTCAATAAGGTATCATATGCCTTAATTGGGCTTAAGATGAGTAAGTTAGGCCCATTTAAGAGAAGGAACATCATGGACTGCGCACTGATCCGCGCCAGAGAACTCGGGACCCAATTAAGCCTTGATTTTGGCCTAATTTGACAATTCTTGTGAAACCTGAAATTGTAGTTCTCTTCCTTATCTTTCAAATGACAGCAAGATCACCAAAATCCGATATCTGTAGCTCCAGTTATACTCTGTGCAAGGCAACAAGGTCAGGATGAGTGAAAAATCCGAAAATTAACAATGTTTAGCAATTGAGCCCAATTATACCCAATAATGTAATAGCAAAAACAATGATTGTAAAAGTTGTTTAATTTTCGTCTCTCTCTGGCTTGGGCGGCTGTAAACTGCTATTTATGCTTATTAATCCTGACCTAACCCTAGACCAAATTAAGGGCGTCTGAATAAGCTTTTCAACAAGGTATCATATGCCTGAATTGGGCTTAAAATGAGTAAGTTAGGCCCATTTAAGAGAGGGAACATCATGGACTGCGCACTTATCCGTGCCAGAGAACTCGGGACCCAATTTAGCATTGATTTTGGAATAATTAGACAATTCTTGTGTAACCTGAGATTGAAGGTCTCTTCTTTATCTTTCTAGGGACAACAAGTTCACCAAAATCCGATATATGTAGCTCTAGTTATACTCTGCACAAGGCAACAAGGTCAGAATGAGCGAAAAATACGAAAATTAATAATGTTTAGCAATTAGGCCTAATAATATAAAATTAAAAACAATGATTGTAAAAGTTGTCTAACTTTCCTCTCTCTCTGGCTTGTGCGGCTTTAAACTGCTATTTATGCTTATTAATCCTGACCTAACCCTAGACCAAATTAAGGGCCTATGAATAAGCTTTTCAATAAGGTATCGTATGCCTTATTTGGGCTTAAGATGAGTAAGTTAGGCCCATTTAAGTGAAGGAATATCATGGACTTCCCACTGATCCGCGCACGAGAACTCGGGACCCAATTTAGCCTTAATTTTGGAATAATTTGACAATTCTTGTGAAACCTGAGATTGTAGGTCTTTTCCTTATCTTTCTAGGGACAGCAAGATCAGCAAAATCCGATATCTGTAGCTCTAGTTATGATCTGCGCAAGGCAACAAGGTCAGGATGAGTGAAAAATCTGAAAATTAACAATTTTTAGCAATTAGGCCCAATAATGTAAAAGCAAAAACAATGATTGTAAAAGTTGTCTAATTTCCGTCTCTCTCTGGCTTGTGCGGCTATAAACTGCTATTTATGCTTTTTAATCCTGACCTCACCCTAGACCAAATTAAGGGCCTCTGAATAAGCTTTCCAAGAAGGTATCATATGCCTTAATTGGGCTTAAGATGAGTAAGTTAGGCCCATTTAAGTGAAGGAACATCATGGACTGCGCACTAATCCGTGCCAGAGAACTCGGGACCCAATTTAGCCTTAATTTTGGCATAATAAGACATTTCTTGTGAAACCTGAGATTGTAGGTCTCTTCCTTATCTTTCTAGGGACTGCAAGATCACCAAAATCAAATATATGTAGCTCCAGTTATGCTCTGTGCAAGGCAACATGGTCAGGATGAGTGAAAAATCAGAAATTTAACAATGTTTAGCAATTAAGCCAAATAATGTAAAAGCCAAAACTATGGTTTAAAAAGTTGTCTAATTTTCATCTCTCTCTGGCTTGTACGTCTGTAAACTGCTTTTTATGCTTATTAATCATGTCCTCACCCAAGACCAAATTAAGGGCCTCTGAATAAGCTTTCCAACAAGGTATCATATGCCTTAATTGGGCTTAAGATGAGTAAGTTAGGCCCATTTAAGTGAAGGAACATCATCGACTGCGCACTGATCTGTACCAGAGAACTCGGGACCCAATTTAGCCTTGATATTGGCCTAATTTGACAATTTTTGTGAAACCTGAAATTGTAGGCCTCTTCCTTATATTTCTAGGGACAGCAAGATCACCAAAATCCGATATCTGTAGCTCCAGTTATGCTCTACGCAAGACAACTAAGTCAGGATGAGTGAAAAATCCGAAAATTAACAATGTTTAGAAATTAAGCCCAGTAATGTAAAAGCAAAAATAATGATTGTAATTGTTTTTTAATTTTCGTCTCTCTCTGGCTTGTGCGGCTGTAAACTGCTATTTATGCTTATTAATCCTGTCCTCATCCAAGACCAAATTAAGGGCCTCTGAATAAGCGTTCCAACTCGGTATCATATGCCTTAATTGGGCGTAAGATGAGTAAGTTAGACCCATTTAAGTGAAGGAACATCATGGACTGCGCACTGATCTGCGCCAGAGAACTCAAGACCCAATTTAGCCTTGATATTGGCCTAATTTGACAATTTTGGTACACCTGAAATTGTAGGCCTCTTCCTTATCTTTCTAGGGACAACAAGATCACCAAAATCCGATATTTGTAGCTCTAGTTATGCTCTGCGCAAGGCAACAGGGTCAGGATGAGTGAAAACTCTGAAAATTAACAAAGTTTAGCAATTAAGCCCAATTTAGCCCAATAATGTAAAACCAAAAACAACGATTGTAAAAGTTGTCTAATTTCCATCTCTCTCTGGCTTGTGCGACTGTAAACTGGTATTTATGCTAATTAATCCTGACCTAACCCTAAACCAAATTAAGGGCCTCTGAATAAGCTTTCTAACAAGGTTTCATATACCTTAATTGGGCTAAAGATGAGTAAGTTAGGCCCATTTAAGTGAAGGAACATCATGGATCGCATGACTGATCCGCACCAGAGAACTCGGTTCCCAATTTAGCCTTGATTTTGGCCTAATTTGACAATTCTTGTGAAATCTGAAATTGTGGGTCTCTTCCTTATCTTTCTAGGGACAGCAAGATCACCAAAATTTGATATCTGTAGCTCTAGTTATGCTCTGCGCAAGACAACAAGGTCAGGATGAGTGACAAATCCAAAAATTAACAATGTTTAGCAATTAAGCCCAATAATGTAAAAGCCAAAACAATGGTTGAAAAAGTTGTCTAATTTTCGCCTCTCTCTGGCTTGTACGTCTGTAAACTGTTTTTTATGCTTATTAATCCTGTCCTCACCCAAGACCAAATTAAGGGCCTCTGAATAAGCTTTCCAACAAGGTATCATAAGCCTTAATTGGGCTTAAGATGAGTAAGTTAGGCCCATTTAAGTGAAGGAACATCATGGACTGCGCACTGATCTGCTCCAGAGAACTCGGGACCCAATTTAGCCTTGATATTGACCTAATTTGACAATTCTTGTGAAACCTGAAATTGTAGGTCTCTTCCTTATATTTCTAGGGACAGCAAGATCACCAAAATCCGATATCTGTAGCTCCAGTTATGCTCTACGCAAGGCAACAAGGTCAGGATGAGTGAAAAATCCGAAAATTAACAATGTTTAGAAATTAAGCCCAATAATGTAAAAGCAAAAATAATGATTGTAATTGTTGTTTAATTTTCGTCTCTCTCTGGCTTGTGCGGCTGTAAACTGCTATTTATGCTTATTAATCCTGTCCTCACCCAAGACCAAATTAAGGGCCTCTGAATAAGCTTTCCAACTCGGTATCATATGCCTTAATTGGGCGTAAGATGAGTAAGTTAGACCCATTTAAGTGAAGGAACATCATGGACTGCGCACTGATCTGCGCCAGAGAACTCGGCACCCAATTTAGCCTTGATATTGGCCTAATTTGACAATTTTGGTACACCTGAAATTGTAGGCCTCTTCCTTATCTTTCTAGGGACAACAAGATCACCAAAATCCGATATCTGTAGCTCTAGTTATGCTCTGCGCAAGGCAACAGGGTCAAGATGAGTGAAAACTCTGAAAATTAACAAAGTTTAGCAATTAAGCCCAATTAAGCCCAATAATGTAAAACCAAAAACAACGATTGTAAAAGTTGTCTAATTTCCATCTCTCTCTGGCTTGTGCGACTGTAAACTGCTATTTATGCTAATTAATCCTGACCTAACCCTAAACCAAATTAAGGGCCTCTGAATAAGCTTTCTAACAAGGTTTCATATACCTTAATTGGGCTAAAGATGAGTAAGTTAGGCCCATTTAAGTGAAGGAACATCATGGATCGCAAGATCGATCCGCACTGAGAGAACTGTGGTCCCAATTTAGCCTTGATTTTGGCCTAATTTGACAATTCTTGTGACATCTGAAATTGTGGGTCTCTTCCTTATCTTTCTAGGGACAGCAAGATCCCCAAAATCTGATATCTGTAGCTCTAGTTATGCTTTGCGCAAGACAACAAGGTCAGGATGAGTGACAAATCCAAAAATTAACAATGTTTAGGAATTAAGCCCAATAACGTAAAAGCCAAAACAATGGTTGAAAAAGTTGTCTAATTTTCGTCTCTCTCTGGCTTGTACGGCTGTAAACTACTACTTATGCTTATTAATCCTGTCCTCACCCTAGACCAAATTAAGGGCCTCTGAATAAGCTTTCCAACAAGTTATCATATGCCTTAATTGGGCTTAAGATGAGTAAGTTAGGCCCATTTATGTGAAGGAGCATCATGGACTGCGCACTGATCTGCGCCAGAGAACTCGGGACCCAATTTAGCCTTGATATTGGCCTAATTTGACAATTCATGTGAAACATGAAATTGTAGGTCTCTTCCTTATCTTTCTAGGGACAGCAAGATCACCAAAATCCGATATCTGTAGCTCCAGTTATGCTCTACGCAAGGCAACAAGGTCAGGATGAGTGAAAAATCCGAAAATTAACAATGTTTAGCAATTAAGCCCAATAATGTAAAAGCAAAAATAATGATTGTAATTGAGGTTTAATTTTCGTCTCTCTCTGTCTTGTGCGGATGTAAACTGCTATTTAAGAGTATTAATCAAGACCAAACCCTAGACCAAATTAAGGGCCTTGGAATAAGCTTTACAACAAGGTATCATATGGCTTAATTGGGCTTAAGATGAGTAAGTTAAGCCCATTTAAGTGAAGGAACATCATGGACTGCGCACTGATCTGCGTCAGAGAACTCGGGACCCAATTTAGCCTTGATATTGGCCAAATTTGACAATTTTGGTACACCTGAAATTGTAGGTCTCTTCCTTATCTTTCTAGGGACAACAAGATCACCAAAATCCGATATCTGTAGCTCTAGTTATGCTCTGCGCAAAGCAACAGGGTAAGGATGAGTGAAAACTCTGAAAATTAACAATGTTTAGCAATTAAGCCCAATAATGTAAAACCAAAAACAACGATTGTAAAAGTTGTCTAATTTCCATCTCTCTCTGGCTTGTGCGACTGTCAACTGCTATTTATGCTAATTAATCCTGACCTAACCCTAGACCAAATTAAGGGCCTCTGAATAAGCTTTCTAACAAGGTATCATATAACTTAATTGGGCTAAAGATGAGTAAGTTAGGCCCATTTAAGTGAAGGAACATCATGGACTGCGCACTGATCCGATCCAGAGAACTCGGATCCCAATTTAGCCTTGATTTTGGCCTAATTTGACAATTCTTGTGAAATCTGAAATTGTGGGTATCTTCCTTATCTTTCTAGGGACAACAAGATCACCAAAATCTGATATCTGTAGCTCAGGTTATGCTCTCGCACAAGACAATAAGGTCGCAGCATGAGTGACAAATTCGAAAATTGACAATGTTTAGGAATTAAGCCCAATAATGTAAAAGCCAAAACAATGGTTGAAAAAGTTGTCTAATTTTCGTCTCTCTCTGGCTTGTACGTCTGTAAACTGGTTTTTATGCTTATTAATCCTGTCCTCACCCAAGACCAGATTAAGGGCCTCTGAATAAGCTTTCCAACAAGGTATCATAAGCCTTAATTGGGCTTAAGATGAGTAAGTTAGGCCCATTTAAGTGAAGGAACATCATGGACTGCGCACTGATCTGCTCCAGAGAACTCGGGACCCAATTTAGCCTTGATATTGGCCTAATTTGACAATTCTTGTGAAACCTGAAATTGTAGGTCTCTTCCTTATATTTCTAGGGACAGCAAGATCACCAAAATCCGATATCTGTTGCTCCAGTTATGCTCTACGCAAGGCAACAAGGTCAGGATGAGTGAAAAATCCGAAAATTAACGATGTTTAGAAATTAAGCCCAATAATGTAAAAGCAAAAATAATGATTGTAATTGTTGTTTAATTTTCGTCTCTCTCTGGCTTGTGCGGCTGTAAACTGCTATTTATGCTTATTAATCCTGTCCTCACCCAAGACCAAATTAAGGGCCTCTGAATAAGCTTTCCAACTCGGTATCATATGCCTTAATTGGGCGTAAGATGAGTAAGTTAGACCCATTTAAGTGAAAGAACATCATGGACTGTGCACTGATCTGGGCCAGGGAACTCGGGACCCAATTTAGCCTTGATATTGGCCTAATTTGAAAATTTTGGTACACCTGAAATTGTAGGCCTCTTCCTTATCTTTCTAGGGACAACAAGATCACCAAAATCCGATATCTGTAGCTCTAGTTATGCTCTGCGCAAGGCAACAGGGTCAAGATGAGTGAAAACTCTGAAAATTAACAAAGTTTTGCAATTAAGCCCAATTAAGCCCAATAATGTAAAACCAAAAACAACGATTGTAAAAGTTGTCTAATTTCCATCTCTCTCTGGCTTGTGCGACTGTAAACTGCTATTTATGCTAATTAATCCTGACCTAACCCTAAACCAAATTAAGGGCCTCTGAATAAGCTTTCTAACAAGGTTTCATATATCATAATTGGGCTAAAGATGAGTAAGTTAGGCCCATTTAAGTGAAGGAACATCATGGACTGCGCACTGATCCGCACCAGAGAACTGTGGTCCCAATTTAGCCTTGATTTTGGCCTAATTTGACAATTCTTGTGACATCTGAAATTGTGGGTCTCTTCCTTATCTTTCTAGGGACAGCAAGATCCCCAAAATCTGATATCTGTAGCTCTAGTTATGCTTTGCGCAAGACAACAAGGTCAGGATGAGTGACAAATCCAAAAATTAACAATGTTTAGGAATTAAGCCCAATAACGTAAAAGCCAAAACAATGGTTGAAAAAGTTGTCTAATTTTCGTCTCTCTCTGGCTTGTACGGCTGTAAACTACTACTTATGCTTATTAATCCTGTCCTCACCCTAGACCAAATTAAGGGCCTCTGAATAAGCTTTCCAACAAGTTATCATATGCCTTAATTGGGCTTAAGATGAGTAAGTTAGGCCCATTTATGTGAAGGAGCATCATGGATGCGCGACTGATCTGCGCCAGAGAACTCGGGACCCAATTTAGCCTTGATATTGGCCTAATTTGACAATTCATGTGAAACATGAAATTGTAGGTCTCTTCCTTATCTTTCTAGGGACAGCAAGATCACCAAAATCCGATATCTGTAGCTCCAGTTATGCTCTACGCAAGGCAACAAGGTCAGGATGAGTGAAAAATCCGAAAATTAACAATGTTTAGCAATTAAGCCCAATAATGTAAAAGCAAAAATAATGATTGTAATTGAGGTTTAATTTTCGTCTCTCTCTGTCTTGTGCGGATGTAAACTGCTATTTAAGAGTATTAATCAAGACCAAACCCTAGATCAAATTAAGGGCCTTGGAATAAGCTTTACAACAAGGTATCATATGGCTTAATTGGGCTTAAGATGAGTAAGTTAAGCCCATTTAAGTGAAGGAACATCATGGACTGCGCACTGATCTGCGTCAGAGAACTCGGGACCCAATTTAGCCTTGATATTGGCCAAATTTGACAATTTTGGTACACCTGAAATTGTAGGTCTCTTCCTTATCTTTCTAGGGACAACAAGATCACCAAAATCCGATATCTGTAGCTCTAGTTATGCTCTGCGCAAAGCAACAGGGTAAGGATGAGTGAAAACTCTGAAAATTAACAATGTTTAGCAATTAAGCCCAATTAAGCCCAATAATGTAAAACCAAAAACAACGATTGTAAAAGTTGTCTAATTTCCATCTCTCTCTGGCTTGTGCGACTGTAAACTGCTATTTATGCTAATTAATCCTGACCTAACCCTAGACCAAATTAAGGGCCTCTGAATAAGCTTTCTAACAAGGTATCATATACCTTAATTGGGCTAAAGATGAGTAAGTTAGGCCCATTTAAGTGAAGGAACATCATGGACTGCGCACTGATCCGATCCAGAGAACTCGGATCCCAATTTAGCCTTGATTTTGGCCTAATTTGACAATTCTTGTGAAATCTGAAATTGTGGGTATCTTCCTTATCTTTCTAGGGACAACAAGATCACCAAAATCTGATATCTGTAGCTCAGGTTATGCTCTGCACAAGACAATAAGGTCAGCATGAGTGACAAATTCGAAAATTGACAATGTTTAGGAATTAAGCCCAATAATGTAAAAGCCAAAACAATGGTTGAAAAAGTTGTCTAATTTTCGTCTCTCTCTCTGGCTTGTACGTCTGTAAACTGGTTTTTATGCTTATTAATCCTGTCCTCACCCAAGACCAAATTAAGGGCCTCTGAATAAGCTTTCCAACAAGGTATCATAAGCCTTAATTGGGCTTAAGATGAGTAAGTTAGGCCCATTTAAGTGAAGGAACATCATGGACTGCGCACTGATCTGCTCCAGAGAACTCGGGACCCAATTTAGCCTTGATATTGGCCTAATTTGACAATTCTTGTGAAACCTGAAATTGTAGGTCTCTTCCTTATATTTCTAGGGACAGCAAGATCACCAAAATCCGATATCTGTAGCTCCAGTTATGCTCTACGCAAGGCAACAAGGTCAGGATGAGTGAAAAATCCGAAAATTAACAATGTTTAGAAATTAAGCCCAATAATGTAAAAGCAAAAATAATGATTGTAATTGTTGTTTAATTTTCGTCTCTCTCTGGCTTGTGCGGCTGTAAACTGCTATTTATGCTTATTAATCATGTCCTCACCCAAGACCAAATTAAGGGCCTCTAAATAAGCTTTCCAACTCGGTATCATATTCCTTAATTGGGAGTAAGATGAGTAAGTTAGACCCATTTAAGTGAAAGAACATCATGGACTGCGCACTGATCTGCGCCAGAGAACTCGGGACCCAATTTAGCCTTGATATTGGCCTAATTTGACAATTTTGGTACATGAAATTGTAGGCCTCTTCCTTATCTTTCTAGGGACAACAAGATCACCAAAATCCGATATCTGTAGCTCTAGTTATGCTCTGCGCAAGGCAACAGGGTCAAGATGAGTGAAAACTCTGAAAATTAACAAAGTTTAGCAATTAAGCCCAATTAAGCCCAATAATGTAAAACCAAAAACAACGATTGTAAAAGTTGTCTAATTTCCATCTCTCTCTGGCTTGTGCGACTGTAAACTGCTATTTATGCTAATTAATCCTGACCTAACCCTAAACCAAATTAAGGGCCTCTGAATAAGCTTTCTAACAAGGTTTCATATACCTTAATTGGGCTAAAGATGAGTAAGTTAGGCCCATTTAAGTGAAGGAACATCATGGATCAAGATCGATCCGCACTGCAGAGAACTCGGGTCCCAATTTAGCCTTGATTTTGGCCTAATTTGACAATTCTTGTGAAATCTGAAATTGTGGGTCTCTTCCTTATCTTTCTAGGGACAAGCAAGATCCCCAAAATCTGATATCCGTAGCTCTAGTTATGCTTGCGCAAGACAACAAGGTCAGGATGAGTGACAAATCCGAAAATTAACAATGTTTAGGAATTAAGCCCAATAATGTAAAAGCCAAAACAATGGTTGAAAAAGTTGACTAATTGTCATCTCTCTCTGGCTTGTACGGCTGTAAACTGCTATTTATGCTTATTAATCCTGTCCTCACCCTAGACCAAATTAAGGGCCTCTGAATAATCTTTCCAACAAGTTATCATATGCCTTTATTGGGCTTAAGATGAGTAAGTTAGGCCCATTTATGTGAAGGAACATCATGGACTGCGCACTAATCTGCGCCAGAAAACTCGGGACCCAATTCAGCCTTGATATTGGCCTAATTTGACAATTCTTGTGAAACCTGAAATTGTAGATCTCTTCCTTATCTTTCGAGGGACAGCAAGATCACCAAAATCCGATATCTATAGCTCCAGTTATGCTATACGCAAGGCAACATGGTCAGGATGAGTGAAAAATCCGAAAATTAACAATGTTTAGCAATTAAGCCCAATAATGTAAAAACAAAAATAATGATTGTAATTGTTGTTTAATTTTCGTCTCTCTCTGGCTTGTGCGGCTGTAAACAGCTATTTAAGATATTAATCAGACCAAACCCTAGACCAAATTAAGGGCCTCTGAATAAGCTTTCCAACAAGTTATCATATGCCTTAATTGGGCTTAAGATGAGTTAGTTAAGCCCATTTAAGTGAAGGAACATCATGGACTGCGCACTGATCTGCGTCAGAGAACTCGGGACCCAATTTAGCCTTGATATTGGCCAAATTTGACAATTTTGGTACACCTGAAATTGTAGGTCTCTTCCTTATCTTTCTAGGGACAACAAGATCACCAAAATCCGATATCTGTAGCTCTAGTTATGCTCTGCGCAAAGCAACAGGGTAAGGATGAGTGAAAACTCTGAAAATTAACAATGTTTAGCAATTAAGCCCAATAATGTAAAACCAAAAACAACGATTGTAAAAGTTGTCTAATTTCCATCTCTCTCTGGCTTGTGCGACTGTCAACTGCTATTTATGCTAATTAATCCTGACCTAACCCTAGACCAAATTAAGGGCCTCTGAATAAGCTTTCTAACAAGGTATCATATAACTTAATTGGGCTAAAGATGAGTAAGTTAGGCCCATTTAAGTGAAGGAACATCATGGACTGCGCACTGATCCGATCCAGAGAACTCGGATCCCAATTTAGCCTTGATTTTGGCCTAATTTGACAATTCTTGTGAAATCTGAAATTGTGGGTATCTTCCTTATCTTTCTAGGGACAACAAGATCACCAAAATCTGATATCTGTAGCTCAGGTTATGCTCTGCACAAGACAATAAGGTCAGCATGAGTGACAAATTCGAAAATTGACAATGTTTAGGAATTAAGCCCAATAATGTAAAAGCCAAAACAATGGTTGAAAAAGTTGTCTAATTTTCGTCTCTCTCTCGGCTTGTACGTCTGTAAACTGGTTTTTATGCTTATTAATCCTGTCCTCACCCAAGACCAAATTAAGGGCCTCTGAATAAGCTTTCCAACAAGGTATCATAAGCCTTAATTGGGCTTAAGATGAGTAAGTTAGGCCCATTTAAGTGAAGGAACATCATGGACTGCGCACTGATCTGCTCCAGAGAACTCGGGACCCAATTTAGCCTTGATATTGGCCTAATTTGACAATTCTTGTGAAACCTGAAATTGTAGGTCTCTTCCTTATATTTCTAGGGACAGCAAGATCACCAAAATCCGATATCTGTAGCTCCAGTTATGCTCTACGCAAGGCAACAAGGTCAGGATGAGTGAAAAATCCGAAAATTAACAATGTTTAGAAATTAAGCCCAATAATGTAAAAGCAAAAATAATGATTGTAATTGTTGTTTAATTTTCGTCTCTCTCTGGCTTGTGCGGCTGTAAACTGCTATTTATGCTTATTAATCCTGTCCTCACCCAAGACCAAATTAAGGGCCTCTGAATAAGCTTTCCAACTCGGTATCATATGCCTTAATTGGGCGTAAGATGAGTAAGTTAGACCCATTTAAGTGAAAGAACATCATGGACTGTGCACTGATCTGGGGCAGAGAACTCGGGACCCAATTTAGCCTTGATATTGGCCTAATTTGAAAATTTTGGTACACCTGAAATTGTAGGCCTCTTCCTTATCTTTCTAGGGACAACAAGATCACCAAAATCCGATATCTGTAGCTCTAGTTATGCTCTGCGCAAGGCAACAGGGTCAAGATGAGTGAAAACTCTGAAAATTAACAAAGTTTAGCAATTAAGCCCAATTAAGCCCAATAATGTAAAACCAAAAACAACGATTGTAAAAGTTGTCTAATTTCCATCTCTCTCTGGCTTGTGCGACTGTAAACTGCTATTTATGCTAATTAATCCTGACCTAACCCTAAACCAAATTAAGGGCCTCTGAATAAGCTTTCTAACAAGGTTTCATATATCATCATTGGGCTAAAGATGAGTAAGTTAGGCCCATTTAAGTGAAGGAACATCATGGACTGCGCACTGATCCGCACCAGAGAACTCTGGTCCCAATTTAGCCTTGATTTTGGCCTAATTTGACAATTCTTGTGACATCTGAAATTGTGGGTCTCTTCCTTATCTTTCTAGGGACAGCAAGATCCCCAAAATCTGATATCTGTAGCTCTAGTTATGCTTTGCGCAAGACAACAAGTTCAGGATGAGTGACAAATCCAAAAATTAACAATGTTTAGGAATTAAGCCCAATAACGTAAAAGCCAAAACAATGGTTGAAAAAGTTGTCTAATTTTCGTCTCTCTCTGGCTTGTACGGCTGTAAACTGCTATTTATGCTTATTAATCCTGTCCTCACCCTAGACCAAATTAAGGGCCTCTGAATAAGCTTTCCAACAAGTTATCATATGCCTTAATTGGGCTTAAGATGAGTAAGTTAGGCCCATTTATGTGAAGGAGCATCATGGACTGCGCACTGATCTGCGCCAGAGAACTCGGGACCCAATTTAGCCTTGATATTGGCCTAATTTGACAATTCATGTGAAACATGAAATTGTAGGTCTCTTCCTTATCTTTCTAGGGACAGCAAGATCACCAAAATCCGATATCTGTAGCTCCAGTTATGCTCTACGCAAGGCAACAAGGTCAGGATGAGTGAAAAATCCGAAAATTAACAATGTTTAGCAATTAAGCCCAATAATGTAAAAGCAAAAATAATGATTGTAATTGAGGTTTAATTTTCGTCTCTCTCTGTCTTGTGCGGATGTAAACTGCTATTTAAGAGTATTAATCAAGACCTAACCCTAGACCAAATTAAGGGCCTTGGAATAAGCTTTACAACAAGGTATCATATGGCTTAATTGGGCTTAAGATGAGTAAGTTAAGCCCATTTAAGTGAAGGAACATCATGGACTGCGTACTGATCTGCGTCAGAGAACTCGGGACCCAATTTAGCCTTGATATTGGCCAAATTTGACAATTTTGGTACACCTAAAATTGTAGGTCTCTTCCTTATCTTTCTAGGGACAACAAGATCACCAAAATCCGATATCTGTAGCTCTAGTTATGCTCTGCACAAAGCAACAGGGTAAGGATGAGTGAAAACTCTGAAAATTAACAATGTTTAGCAATTAAGCCCAATTAAGCCCAATAATGTAAAACCAAAAACAACGATTGTAAAAGTTGTCTAATTTCCATCTCTCTCTGGCTTGTGCGACTGTAAACTGCTATTTATGCTAATTAATCCTGACCTAACCCTAGACCAAATTAAGGGCCTCTGAATAAGCTTTCTAACAAGGTATCATATACCTTAATTGGGCTAAAGATGAGTAAGTTAGGCCCATTTAAGTGAAGGAACATCATGGACTGCGCACTGATCCGCACCAGAGAACTCGGGTCCCAATTTAGCCTTGATTTTGGCCTAATTTGACAATTCTTGTGAAATCTGAAATTGTGGGTATCTTCCTTATCTTTCTAGGGACAACAAGATCACCAAAATCTGATATCTGTAGCTCAAGTTATGCTCTGCACAAGACAATAAGGTCAGCATGAGTGACAAATTCGAAAATTGACAATGTTTAGGAATTAAGCCCAATAATGTAAAAGCCAAAACAATGGTTGAAAAAGTTGTCTAATTTTCGTCTCTCTCTGGCTTGTACGTCTGTAAACTGCTTTTTATGCTTATTAATCATGTCCTCACCCAAGACCAAATTAAGGGCCTCGAATAAGCTTTCCAACAAGATATCGTAAGCCTTAATTGGGCTTAAGATGAGTAAGTTAGGCCCATTTAAGTGAAGGAACATCGTGGACTGCCCACAGATTTGCACCAGAGAACTCGGGACCCAATTTAGCCTTGATATTGGTCTAATTTGACAATTCTTGTGAAACCTGAAATTGTAGGTCTCTTCCTTATCTTTCTAGGGACAGCAAGATCACCAAAATCCGATATCTGTAGCTCCAGTTGTGCTCTACGCAAGGCAACAAGGCCAGGATGAGTGAAAAATCCGAAAATTAACAATGTTTAGCAATTAAGCCCAATAATGTAAAAGCAAAAATAATGATTGTAATTGTTGTTTAATTTTCGTATCTCTCTGGCTTGTGCGGCTGTAAACTGCTATTTATGCTTATTAATCCTATCCTCACCCAAGACCAAATTAAGGGCCTCTGAATAAGCTTTCCAACTCGGTATCATATGCCTTAATTGGGCGTAAGATGAGTAAGTTAGACCCATTTAAGTGAAGGAACATCATGGACTGCGCACTGATCTGCGCCAGAGAACTCGGGACCCAATTTAGCCTTGATATTGGCCTAATTTGACAATTTTGGTGCCCTTGAAATTGTAGGCCTCTTCCTTATCTTTCTAGGGACAACAAGATCACCAAAATCCGATATATGTACCTCTAGTTATGCTCTGCGCAAGGCAACAGGGCCAGGATGAGTGAAAACTCTGAAAATTAACAAAGTTTAGCAATTAAGCCCAATTAAGCCCAATAATGTAAAACCAAAAACAACGATTGTAAAAGTTGTCTAATTTTCATCTCTCTTAGGCTTGTGCGACTGTAAACTGCTATTTATGCTAATTAATCCTGACCTAACCCTAGACCAAATTAAGGGCCTCTGAATAAGCTTTCTAACAAGGTTTCATATACCTTAATTGGGCTAAAGATGAGTAAGTTAGGCTCATTTAAGTGAAGGAACATCATGGACTGCGCACTGATCCGCACCAGAGAACTCGGGTCCCAATTTAGCCTTGATTTTGGCCTAATTTGACAATTCTTGTGAAATCTGAAATTGTGGGTCTCTTCCTTATCTTTCTAGGGACAGCAAGATCACCAAAATCTGATATCTGTAGCTCAAGTTATGCTCTGCGCAAGACAACAAGGTCAGGATGAGTGACAAATCCGAAAATTAACAATGTTTAGGAATTAAGCCCAATAATGTAAAAGCCAAAACAATGGTTGAAAAAGTTGTCTAATTTTCGTCTCTCTCTGGCTTGTACGGCTGTAAACTGCTATTTATGCTTATTAATCCTGTCCTCACCCTAGACCAAATTAAGGGCCTCTGAATAAGCTTTCCAACAAGTTATCATATGCCTTAATTGGGCTTAAGATGAGTAAGTTAGGCCCATTTATGTGAAGGAGCATCATGGACTGCGCACTGATCTGCGCCAGAGAACTCGGGACCCAATTTAGCCTTGATATTGGCCTAATTTGACAATTCATGTGAAACATGAAATTGTAGGTCTCTTCCTTATCTTTCTAGGGACAGCAAGATCACCAAAATCCGATATCTGTAGCTCCAGTTATGCTCTACGCAAGGCAACAAGGTCAGGATGAGTGAAAAATCCGAAAATTAACAATGTTTAGCAATTAAGCCCAATAATGTAAAAGCAAAAATAATGATTGTAATTGAGGTTTAATTTTCGTCTCTCTCTGGCTTGTGCGGCTGTAAACTGCTATTTATGCTTATTAATCCTGTCCTCACCCAAGACCAAATTAAGGGCCTCTGAATAAGCTTTCCAACTCGGTATCATATGGCTTAATTGGGCTTAAGATGAGTAAGTTAAGCCCATTTAAGTGAAGGAACATCATGGACTGCCCACTGATCTGCGTCAGAGAACTCGGGACCCAATTTAGCTTTGATATTGGCCTAATTTGACAACTTTGGTACCCCTGAAATTGTAGGCCTCTTCCTTAACTTTCTAGGGACAACAAGATCACCAAAATCCGATATCTGTAGCTCTAGTTATGCTCTGCGTAAGGCAACAGGGTCAGGATGAGTGAAAACTCTGAAAATTAACAAAGTTTAGCAATTAAGCCCAATTAAGCCCAATAATGTAAAACCAAAAACAACGATTGTAAAAGTTGTCTAATTTCCATCTCTCTCTGGCTTGTGCTACTGTAAATTGCTATTTATGCTAATTAATCCTGACCTAAGCCTAGACCAAATTAAGGGCCTCTGAATAAGCTTTCTAACAAGGTTTCGTATACCTTAATTGGGCTAAAGATGAGTAAGTTAGGCCCATTTAAGTGAAGGAACATCATGGACTGCGCACTGATCCGCACCAGAGAACTCGGGTCCCAAATTAGCCTTGATTTTGGCCTAATTTGACAATTCTTGTGAAATCTGAAATTGTGGGTATCTTCCTTATCTTTCTAGGGACAACAAGATCACCAAAATCTGATATCTGTAGCTCAGGTTATGCTCTGCACAAGACAATAAGGTCAGCATGAGTGACAAATTCGAAAATTGACAATGTTTAGGAATTAAGCCCAATAATGTAAAAGCCAAAACAATGGTTGAAAAAGTTGTCTAATTTTCGTCTCTCTCTGGCTTGTACGTCTGTAAACTGCTTTTTATGCTTATTAATCCTGTCCTCACCCAAGACCAAATTAAGGGCCTCTGAATAAGCTTTCCAACAAGGTATCATAAGCCTTAATTGGGCTTAAGATGAGTAAGTTAGGCCCATTTAAGTGAAGGAACATCATGGATCGCAGACCGATCCGCTCCAGAGAACTCGGGACCCAATTTAGCCTTGATATTGGCCTAATTTGACAATTCTTGTGAAACCTGAAATTGTAGGTCTCTTCCTTATATTTCTAGGGACAGCAAGATCACCAAAATCCGATATCTGTAGCTCCAGTTATGCTCTACGCAAGGCAACAAGGTCAGGATGAGTGAAAAATCCGAAAATTAACAATGTTTAGAAATTAAGCCCAATAATGTAAAAGCAAAAATAATGATTGTAATTGTTGTTTAATTTTCGTCTCTCTCTGGCTTGTGCGGCTGTAAACTGCTATTTATGCTTATTAATCATGTCCTCACCCAAGACCAAATTAAGGGCTTCTGAATAAGCTTTCCAACTCGGTATCATATGCCTTAATTGGGCGTAAGATGAGTAAGTTAGACCCATTTAAGTGAAAGAACATCATGGACTGCGCACTGATCTGCGCCAGAGAACTCGGGACCCAATTTAGCCTTGATATTGGCCTAATTTGACAATTTTGGTACACCTGAAATTGTAGGCCTCTTCCTTATCTTTCTAGGGACTACAAGATCACCAAAATCCGATAACTGTAGCTCTAGTTATGCTCTGCGCAAGGCAACAGGGTCAAGATGAGTGAAAACTCTGAAAATTAACAAAGTTTAGCAATTAAGCCCAATTAAGCCCAATAATGTAAAACCAAAAACAACGATTGTAAAAGTTGTCTAATTTCCATCTCTCTCTGGCTTGTGCGACTGTAAACTGCTATTTATGCTAATTAATCCTGACCTAACCCTAAACCAAATTAAGGGCCTCTGAATAAGCTTTCTAACAAGGTTTCATATACCTTAATTGGGCTAAAGATGAGTAAGTTAGGCCCATTTAAGTGAAGGAACATCATGGACTGCGCACTGATCCGCACCAGAGAACTCTGGTCCCAATTTAGCCTTGATTTTGGCCTAATTTGACAATTCTTGTGACATCTGAAATTGTGGGTCTCTTCCTTATCTTTCTAGGGACAGCAAGATCCCCAAAATCTGATATCTGTAGCTCTAGTTATGCTTTGCGCAAGACAACAAGGTCAGGATGAGTGACAAATCCAAAAATTAACAATGTTTAGGAATTAAGCCCAATAACGTAAAAGCCAAAACAATGGTTGAAAAAGTTGTCTAATTTTCGTCTCTCTCTGGCTTGTACGGCTGTAAACTGCTATTTATGCTTATTAATCCTGTCCTCACCCTAGACCAAATTAAGGGCCTCTGAATAAGCTTTCCAACAAGTTATCATATGCCTTAATTGGGCTTAAGATGAGTAAGTTAGGCCCATTTATGTGAAGGAGCATCATGGACTGCGCACTGATCTGCGCCAGAGAACTCGGGACCCAATTTAGCCTTGATATTGGCCTAATTTGACAATTCATGTGAAACATAAAATTGTAGGTCTCTTCCTTATCTTTCTAGGGACAGCAAGATCACCAAAATCCGATATCTGTAGCTCCAGTTATGCTCTACGCAAGGCAACAAGGTCAGGATGAGTGAAAAATCCGAAAATTAACAATGTTTAGCAATTAAGCCCAATAATGTAAAAGCAAAAATAATGATTGTAATTGAGGTTTAATTTTCGTCTCTCTCTATCTTGTGCGGATGTAAACTTCTATTTAAGAGTATTAATCAAGACCTAACCCTAGACCAAATTAAGGGCCTTGGAATAAGCTTTACAACAAGGTATCATATGGCTTAATTGGGCTTAAGATGAGTAAGTTAAGCCCATTTAAGTGAAGGAACATCATGGACTGCGTACTGATCCGCGTCAGAGAACTCGGGACCCAATTTAGCCTTGATATTGGCCTAATTTGACAATTTTGGTACCCCTGAAATTGTAGGCCTCTTCCTTAACTTTCTAGGGACAACAAGATCACCAAAATCCGATATCTGTACCTCTAGTTATGCTCTGCGCAAGGCAACAGGGCCAGGATGAGTGAAAACTCTGAAAATTAACAAAGTTTAGCAATTAAGCCCAATTAAGCCCAATAATGTAAAACCAAAAACAACGATTGTAAAAGTTGTCTAATTTCCATCTCTCTCAGGCTTGTGCGACTGTAAACTGCTATTTATGCTAATTAATCCTGACCTAACCCTAGACCAAATTAAGGGCCTCTGAATAAGGTTTCTAACAAGGTATCATATACCTTAATTGGGCTAAAGATGAGTAAGTTAGGCCCATTTAAGTGAAGGAACATCATGGACTGCGCACTGATCCGCACCAGAGAACTCGGGTCCCAATTTAGCCTTGATTTTGGCCTAATTTGATAATTCTTGTGAAATCTGAAATTGTGGGTATCTTCCTTATCTTTCTAGGGACAACAAGATCACCAAAATCTGATATCTGTAGCTCAAGTTATGCTCTGCGCAAGACAACAAGGTCAGGATGAGTGACAAATCCAAAAATTAACAATGTTTAGGAATTAAGCCCAATAATGTAAAAGCCAAAACAATGGTTGAAAAAGTTGTCTAATTTTCGTCTCTCTCTGGCTTGTACGGCTGTAAACTGCTATTTATGCTTATTAATCCTGTCCTCACCCTAGACCAAATTAAGGGCCTCTGAATAAGCTTTCCAACAAGTTATCATATGCCTTAATTGGGCTTAAGATGAGTAAGTTAGGCCCATTTATGTGAAGGAGCATCATGGACTGCGCACTGATCTGCGCCAGAGAACTCGGGACCCAATTTAGCCTTGATATTGGCCTAATTTGACAATTCATGTGAAACATGAAATTGTAGGTCTCTTCCTTATCTTTCTAGGGACAGCAAGATCACCAAAATCCGATATCAGTAGCTCCAGTTATGCTCTACGCAAGGCAACAAGGTCAGGATGAGTGAAAAATCCAAAAATTAACAATGTTTAGCAATTAAGCCCAATAATGTAAAAGCAAAAATAATGATTGTAATTGAGGTTTAATTTTCGTCTCTCTCTGGCTTGTGCGGCTGTAAACTGCTATTTATGCTTATTAATCCTGTCCTCACCCAAGACCAAATTAAGGGCCTCTGAATAAGCTTTCCAACTCGGTATCATATGCCTTAATTGGGCTTAAGATGAGTAAGTTAAGCCCATTTAAGTGAAGGAACATCATGGACTGCGCACTGATCTGCGTCAGAGAACTCGGGACCCAATTTAGCCTTGATATTGGCCTAATTTGACAATTTTGGTACCCCTGAAATTGTAGGCCTCTTCCTTAACTTTCTAGGGACAACAAGATCACCAAAATCCGATATCTGTAGCTCTAGTTATGCTCTGCGCAAGGCAACAGGGTCAGGATGAGTGAAAACTCTGAAAATTAACAAAGTTTAGCAATTAAGCCCAATTAAGCCCAATAATGTAAAACCAAAAACAACGATTGTAAAAGTTGTCTAATTTCCATCTCTCTCTGGCTTGTGCTACTGTAAACTGCTATTTATGCTAATTAATCCTGACCTAACCCTAGACCAAATTAAGGGCCTCTGAATAAGCTTTCTAACAAGGTTTCGTATACCTTAATTGGGCTAAAGATGAGTAAGTTAGGCCCATTTAAGTGAAGGAACATCATGGATCTGCGACCGATCCGCACTGAGAACTCGGGTCCCAAATTAGCCTTGATTTTGGCCTAATTTGACAATTCTTGTGAAATCTGAAATTGTGGGTATCTTCCTTATCTTTCTAGGGACAACAAGATCACCAAAATCTGATATCTGTAGCTCAGGTTATGCTCTGCACAAGACAATAAGGTCAGCATGAGTGACAAATTCGAAAATTGACAATGTTTAGGAATTAAGCCCAATAATGTAAAAGCCAAAACAATGGTTGAAAAAGTTGTCTAATTTTCGTCTCTCTCTGGCTTGTACGTCTGTAAACTGCTTTTTATGCTTATTAATCCTGTCCTCACCCAAGACCAAATTAAGGGCCTCTGAATAAGCTTTCCAACAAGGTATCATAAGCCTTAATTGGGCTTAAGATGAGTAAGTTAGGCCCATTTAAGTGAAGGAACATCATGGATGCGCAGATCGATCCGCTCCAGAGTACTCGGGACCCATTTTAGCCTTGATATTGGCCTAATTTGACAATTCTTGTGAAACCTGAAATTGTAGGTCTCTTCCTTATCTTTCTAGGGACAGCAAGATCACCAAAATCCGATATCTGTAGCTCCAGTTATGCTCTACGCAAGGCAACAAGGTCGGATGAGTGAAAAATCCGAAAATTAACAATGTTTAGAAATTAAGCCCAATAATGTAAAAGCAAAAATAATGATTGTAATTGTTGTTTAATTTTCGTCTCACTCTGGCTTGTGCGGCTGTAAACTGCTATTTATTCTTATTAATAATTAACTCAACCAAGACCAAATTAAGTGCCTCTTAATAAGATTTCCAACTAGGAATCAAATTCCATAATTTTGCGTAAGATGAGTAAGTTAGGCCCATTTAAGTGAAGGAACATCATGGATCGCATGACCGATCCGCGCCAGAGAACTCGGGACCCAATTTAGCCTTGATATTGGCCTAATTTGACAATTTTGGTACACCTGAAATTGTAGGCCGCTTCCTTATCTTTCTAGGGACAACAAGATCACCAAAATCCGATATCTGTAGCTCTAGTTATGCTCTGCCCAAGGCAACAGGTTCAGGATGAGTGAAAACTCTGAAAATTAATAAAGTTTAGCAATTAAGCCCAATTAAGCCCAATAATGTAAAACCAAAAACAACGATTGTAAAAGTTGTCTAATTTCCATCTCTCTCTGGCTTGTGCGACTGTAAACTGCTATTTATGCTAATTAATCCTGACCTAACCCTAGACCAAATTAAGGGCCTCTGAATAAGCTTTCTAACAAGGTATCATATACCTTAATTGGGCTAAAGATGAGTAAGTTAGGCCCATTTAAGTGAAGGAACATCATGGATGCAGATCGATCCGCACCAGAGAACTCGGGTCCCAATTTAGCCTTGATCTTGGCCTAATTTGACAATTCTTGTGAAATCTGAAATTGTGGGTCTCTTCCTTATCTTTCTAGGGACAGCAAGATCACCAAAATCTATTATCTGTAGCTCAAGTTATGCTCTGCGCAAGACAACAAGGTCAGAATGAGTGACAAATCCGAAAATTAACAATGTTTAGGAATTAAGCCCAATAATGTAAAAGCCAAAACAATGGTTGAAAAAGTTGTCTAATTTTCGTCTCTCTCTGGCTTGTACGGCTGTAAACTGCTATTTATGCTTATTAATCCAGTCCTCACCCTAGACCAAATTAAGGGCCTCTGAATAATCTTTCCAACAAGGTATCATATGCCTTAATGGGGCTTAAGATGAGTAAGTTAAGCCCATTTAAGTGAAGGAACATCATGGATCGCAGACCGATCCGCGCCAGAGAACTCGGGACCCAATTTAGCCTTGATATTGGCCTAATTTGACAATTTTGTGAAACATGAAATTGTAGGTCTCTTCCTTATCTTTCTAGGGACAACAAGATCACCAAAATCCGATATCCGTAGCTCAGTTATGCTCACGCAAGGCAACAAGGTCGATGAGTGAAAAATCCAAAAATTAACAATGTTTAGCAATTAAGCCCAATAATGTAAAAGCAAAAATAATGATTGTAATAGGTTTAATTTCCTCTCTCCTTGTGCGGCTGTAAACGCTATTTATGCTTATTAATCTGACCAAAGACCAAATTAAGGGCCTCAATAAGCTTTCCAACAAGGTATCATATGCCTTAATTGGGCTTAAGATGAGTAAGTTAAGCCCATTTAAGTGAAGGAACATCATGGATCCACCGATCCGCCGAGAACTCGGGACCCAATTTAGCCTTGATATTGGCCTAATTTGACAATTCTGGTACCCCTGAAATTGTAGGCCTCTTCCTTATCTTTCTAGGGACAACAAGATCACCAAAATCCGATATCCGTAGCTCTAGTTATGCTCGCACAAGGCAACAGGGTCAGGATGAGTGAAAACTCTGAAAATTAACAAAGTTTAGCAATTAAGCCCAATTAAGCCCAATAATGTAAAACCAAAAACAACGATTGTAAAAGTTGTCTAATTTCCATCTCTCTCTGGCTTGTGCCAGAATCGCTATTTATGCTAATTAATCTCGACCTAACCCTAGACCAAATTAAGGGCCTCTGAATAAGCTTTCCAACAAGGTATCATATACCTTAATTGGGCTAAAGATGAGTAAGTTAGGCCCATTTAAGTGAAGGAACATCATGGATCGCGTGACCGATCCGCACCAGAGAACTCGGGTCCCAAATTAGCCTTGATTTTGGCCTAATTTGACAATTCTTGTGAAATCTGAAATTGTGGGTATCTTCCTTATCTTTCTAGGGACAACAAGATCACCAAAATCTGATATCTGTAGCTCAAGTTATGCTCTGCACAAGACAATAAGGTCAGGATGAGTGACAAATCCAAAAATTGACAATGTTTAGGAATTAAGCCCAATAATGTAAAAGCCAAAACAATGGTTGAAAAAGTTGTCTAATTTTCGTCTCTCTCTGGCTTGTACGGCTGTAAACTGCTATTTATGCTTATTAATCCTGTCCTCACCCAAGACCAAATTAAGGGCCTCTGAATAAGCTTTCCAACAAGGTATCATAAGCCTTAATTGGGCTTAAGATGAGTAAGTTAGGCCCATTTAAGTGAAGGAACATCATGGACTGCGCACTGATCTGCTCCAGAGAACTCGGGACCCAATTTAGCCTTGATATTGGCCTAATTTGACAATTCTTGTGAAACCTGAAATTGTAGGTCTCTTCCTTATCTTTCTAGGGACAGCAAGATCACCAAAATCCGATATCTGTAGCTCCAGTTATGCTCTACGCAAGGCAACAAGGTCAGGATGAGTGAAAAATCCGAAAATTAACAATGTTTAGAAATTAAGCCCAATAATGTAAAAGCAAAAATAATGATTGTAATTGTTGTTTAATTTTCGTCTCTCTCTGGCTTGTGCGGCTGTAAACTGCTATTTATGCTTATTAATCCTGTCCTCACCCAAGACCAAATTAAGGGCCTCTGAATAAGCTTTCCCACTCGCTATCATATGCCTTAATTGGGCGTAAGATGAGTCAGTTAGGCACATTTAAGTGAAAGAACATCATGGATCGCTGACCGATCCGCGCCAGAGAAATCGGGACCCAATTTAGCCTTGATATTGGCCTAATTTGACAATTTTGTTAAACCTGAAATTGTAGGCCTCTTCCTTATCTTTCTAGGGACAACAAGATCACCAAAATCCGATATCTGTAGCTCTAGTTATGCTCTGCGCAAGGCAACAGGGTCAAGATGAGTGAAAACTCTGAAAATTAACAAAGTTTAGCAATTAAGCCCAATTAAGCCCAATAATGTAAAACCAAAAACAACGATTGTAAAAGTTCTCTAATTTCCATCTCTCTCTGGCTTGTGCGACTGTAAACTGCTATTTATGCTAATTAATCCTGACCTAACCCTAAACCAAATTAAGGGCCTCTGAATAAGCTTTCTAACAAGGTTTCATATACCTTAATTGGGCTAAAGATGAGTAAGTTAGGCCCATTTAAGTGAAGGAACATCATGGATCGCAAGATCGATCCGCACCGGAGAACTCGGGTCCCAATT
>JAUPTC010000011.1:6512885-6558885 GCA_030762895.1 Sophora flavescens | reverse complement strand
TTTCTGTCCCTAGAAATTTAAGGAAGAGACCTACAATTTCACGTTTCACAAGAATTGTCAAATTAGGCCAAAATCAAGGCTTAATTGGGTCCCGAGTTTTCGGCATCGGATAAGTGCGCAGTCCATGATGTTCCTTCACTTAAATGGGCCTAACTTGCTCATCTTAAGTCCAATAAAGGCATATATATGATACCTTGTTGGAAAGCTTATTCAAAGGCCCTTAATTTGATCTAGGATTAGGTCAGGATTCATAAGCATAAATAGCAGTTTATAACCGCACAAGACAGAGAGAGACGAAAATTAATCAACTTTTACAATCATTGTTTTTGCTTTTAGATTTTTGGGCTTAATTGCTAAACATTGTAATTTTCGGATTTTTCACTCATCCTGAACTTGTTTCCTTGTGCAGAGCATAACTAGAGCTACAGATATCGGATTTTGGTGATCTTGTTGTCCCAAGGAAGATAAGGAAGAGACCTACAATTTCAGGTGTCTCAAGAATTGTCAAATTAGGCCAAAATCAAGGCTAAATTGGGTCCCGAGTTCTCTAGCAAGGATCAATGCGCAATCCTTGATGTTCCTTCACTTAAATGGGCCTAACTTACTCATATTAAGCCCAATTAAGGCATATGATATCTTGTTGGAAAGCTTATTCAGAGGCCCTTAATTTAGTCTAGGGTTTGGTCAGGATTAATAAGCATAAAAAGCAGTTTACAGCCACACAAGCAAGAGAGAGACGGAAATTAGACAACTTTTACAATCATTGTTTTTACTTTTACATTATTGGGCTGAACTGGGCTTAATTGATAAAAATTGTGAATTTTCGGATTTTTCACTTATCCTGACCTTTTGCCTTGTGCATAGCATAACTAGAGCTACAGATATCGGATTTTGGTGATCTTGATGTCCCTAGAAAGATAAGGAAGAGGCCTACAATTTCATGTCTCACAAGAATTGTCAAATTAGGCCAAAACAAAGGCTAAATTGAGTCCCGAGTTCTCTGGAACGGATCAGTGTGCAGTCCATGATGTTCCTTCACTTAAATGGCCCTAACTTACTCATCTTAAGCCCAATTAAGGCATATGATCCCTTGTTGGAAAGCTTATACAGAGGCCCTTAATTTGGTCTAGGGTTAGGTCAGTATCAATAAGCATAAATAGCAGTTTACAGTGACACAAGCCAGAGAGAGACAGAAATTAGACAACTTTTACAATCACCGTTTTTACTTTTACATTATTTGGCTTAACTGGGCTTAATTGATAAAAATTGTGAATTTTCGGATTTTTCACTCATCCTGACCTTGTTGCCTTGTGCATAGCATAACTAGAGCTTCAAATATCAGATTTTGGGGATCTTTTCTGTCCCTAGAAATTTAAGGAAGAGACCTACAATTTCACGCTTCACAAGAATTGTCAAATTAGGCCAAAATCAAGGCTTAATTGGGTCCCGAGTTTCTCCGGTGCGGATAAGTGCGCAGTCCATGATGTTCCTTCACTTAAATGGGCCTAACTTGCTCATCTTAAGTCCAATAAAGGCATATATGATACCTTGTTGGAAACTTATTCAAAGGCCCTTAATTTGATCTAGGATTAGGTCAGGATTCATAAGCATAAATAGCAGTTTATAACCGCACAAGACAGAGAGAGACGAAAATTAATCAACTTTTACAATCATTGTTTTTGCTTTTAGATTTTTGGGCTTAATTGCTAAACATTGTAATTTTCGGATTTTTCACTCATCCTGACTCTGTTGCCTTGTGCAGAGCATAACTAGAGCTACAAATATCGGATTTTGGTGATCTTGTTGTCCCAAGGAAGATAAGGAAGAGACCTACAATTTCAGGTGTCTCAAGAATTGTCAAATTAGGCCAAAATCAAGGCTAAATTGGGTCCCGAGTTCTCTGGCAAGGATCAATGCGCAGTCCTTGATGTTCCTTCACTTAAATGGGCCTAACTTACTCATATTAAGATCAATTAAGGCATATGATATCTTGTTGGAAAGCTTATTCAGAGGCCCTTAATTTGGTCTAGGGTTTGGTCAGGATTAATAAGCATAAAAAGCAGTTTACAGCCACACAAGCCAGAGAGAGACGGAAATTAGACAACTTTTACAATCATTGTTTTTACTTTTACATTATTGGGCTTAACTGGGCTTAATTGATAAAAATTGTGAATTTTCGGATTTTTCACTCATCCTGACCTTTTGCCTTGTGCATAGCATAACTAGAGCTACAGATATCGGATTTTGGTGATCTTGATGTCCCTAGAAAGATAAGGAAGAGGCCTACAATTTCATGTCTCACAAGAATTGTCAAATTAGGCCAAAACAAAGGCTAAATTGAGTCCCGAGTTCTCTGGAACGGATCAGTGTGCAGTCCATGATGTTCCTTCACTTAAATGGCCCTAACTTACTCATCTTAAGCCTAATTAAGGCATATGATACCTTGTTGGAAAGCTTATACAGAGGCCCTTAATTTGGTCTAGGGTTAGGTCAGTATCAATAAGCATAAATAGCAGTTTACAGCGACACAAGCCAGAGAGAGACAGAAATTAGACAACTTTTACAATCACCGTTTTTACTTTTACATTATTGGGCTTAATTGGCTTAATTGATAAAACGTTGTGAATTTTCGGATTTTTCACTCATCCTGACCTTGTTGCCTTGTGCATAGCATAACTAGAGCTACAAATATCAGATTTTGGGGATCTTTCTGTCCCTAGAAATTTAAGGAAGAGACCTACAATTTCACGTTTCACAAGAATTGTCAAATTAGGCCAAAATCAAGGCTTAATTGGGTCCCGAGTTCTCTGGTGCGGATAAGTGCGCAGTCCATGATGTTCCTTCACTTAAATGGGCCTAATTTGCTCATCTTAAGTCCAATAAAGGCATATATATGATACCTTGTTGGAAAGCTTATTCAAAGGCCCTTAATTTGATCTAGGGTTAGGTCAGGATTCATAAGCATAAATAGCAGTTTATAACCGCACAAGACAGAGAGAGACGAAAATTAATCAACTTTTACAATCATTGTTTTTGCTTTTAGATTTTTGGGCTTAATTGCTAATCATTGTTAATTTTCGAATTTTTCACTCATCCTGACCTTGTTGCTTTACGCAGAGCATAACTAGAGCAACAGATATCGGATTTTGGTGATCTTGTTGTCCTAAGAAAGATAAGGAAGAGACCTACAATTTCAGGTGTCTCAAGAATTGTCAAATTAGGCCAAAATCAAGGCTAAATTGGGTCCCGAGTTTCTGGTACGGATTAATGCACTGATCCTTGATGGTCCTTCACTTAAATGGGCCTAACTTACTCATCTTAAGCCCAATTAAGGCATATGATACCTTGTTGTTAATTTTATTCAGAGGCCCTTAATTTGGTCTAGGTTTAGGTCAGGATTAATAAGCATAAATAGCAGTTTACAGCCACACAAGCCGAGAGATAGACGGAAATTAGACAACTTTTACAATCATAGTTTTTACTTTTACATTATTGGGCTTAACTATCATAATTGATAAAAATTGTTAATTTTTGGAATTTTCACTCATCCCGACCTTGTTTCCTTGTGCATAGCATAACTAGATCTACAGATATCGGATTTTGGTGATCTTTGTTGTCCCTAGAAAGATAAGGAAGAGACCTACAATTTCAGGTTTCACAAGAATTGTCAAATTAGGCCAAAATCAAGGAATAATTGGGTCCCGAGTTCTATAGCGCGGATTTGGTCGCAGTCCATGATGTTCCTTCACTTAAATAGGCCTAACTTGCTCATCTTAAGTCCAACAAAGGCATATATATGATACCTTGTTGGAAAGCTTATTCAGAGGCCCTTAATTTAATCTAGGGTTAGGTCAGGATTCATAAGTATAAATAGCAGTTTATAACCGCACAAGGCAGAGAAAGACGAAAATTAATCAACTTTTACAATCATTGTTTTTGCTTTTACATTGTTGGGCTTAATTGGGCTTAATTGCTTAACATTGTTAATTTTCGGATTTTTCACTCATCCTGACCTTGTCGCCTTGCGCATAGCATAACTAGAGCTGCAGATGTCGGATTTTGTTGATCTTACTGTCCCTGGAAAGATAAAGAAGAGACCTATTGTTTCACGTGTCACAAGAATTGTAAATTAGGCCAAAATCAAGGCTAAATTAGGTCTCGAGTTCACTGGCACGGATCAGTGCGCAGTCCATGATGTTCATTCACTTAAATGGGCCTAACTTGCTCATCTTAAGTCTAATAAAGGAATATGATACCTTGTTGGAAAGCTTATTCAGAGGCCCTTAATTTGGTCTAGGGTTAGGTCATGGTTAGTAAACATAAATAGCAGTTTACAGCCGCACAAGCCAGAGTGAGACGAAAATTATACAAATTTTACAATCATTGTTTTTGCTTTTACAATATTGGGCTTAATCGCTAAACATTGTTAAATTTCGGATTTTTCACTCTTCCTGACCATGTTGCCTTGCGCAGAGCATAACTGGAGCTACGGATATGAGATTTTGGTGATCTTGCTGTCCCTAGAAAGATTAGGAAGAGACCTACAATTTCAGGTTTCACAAGAATTGTCAAATTAGGCCAAAATCAAGGCAAAATTGGGTCCAGAGTTCTCGGCACGGATCGATGCACAGTCCACGATGTTCCTTCACTTAAATGTGCCTAACTTACTCATCTTATGCCAAATTAAGGCATATGATACCTTGTTGGAATGCTTATTCAGAGGCCCTTAATTTGGTCTAGGGTTAGGTCAGGATTAATAAGCATAAATAGCAGTTTACAATCACACAAGCCAGAGAGAGACGGAAATTAGAT
Organism: Sophora flavescens; assembly: GCA_030762895.1. Classification (NCBI taxonomy): domain Eukaryota; kingdom Viridiplantae; phylum Streptophyta; class Magnoliopsida; order Fabales; family Fabaceae; genus Sophora; species Sophora flavescens. The sequence goes on along the minus strand of JAUPTC010000011.1, from coordinate 6,554,073 downwards.
AACTTTTACAGTCAGTGTTTTTGGTTTTACTTTATTGCGTTTAATTGCTAAACATTGTCAATTTTCGGATTTTTTACTCATCCTGACCTTGTTACCTTGCACAGAGCATAACTACAGCTACAGATATCGAATTTTGGTGATCTTGATGTCCCTAGAAAGATAAGGAAGAGACCTACAATTTCAGGTGTCACAAGAATTGTCAAATTAGGCCACAATCAAGGCTAAATTGGGTCCCAAGTTTTCTGTCGTGGTTCAGTGCGCAGCCCATGATGTTCCTTCACTTAAATGTGCCTAACTTACTCATCTTAATCCCAATGAAGGCCTATAATACCTTGTTGTAAAGCTTATTCAGAGGCCCTTAATTTGGTCTAGGGTTAGGTCAGGATTAATAAGCATACATAGCAGTTTGCAGCCGCACAAGCAAGAGAGAGACAAAAATTAGACAACTTTTACAATCATTGTTTTTACTGTTACATTAGTGGGCTTAATTTGGCTTAAATGCTAAACGTTGTTAATTTTTGGATTTTTCACTCATCCTGACCCTGTTGCCTTGCGCAGAGCATAACTAGAACTTCAGATATCGGATTTTGGTGATCTTGTTGTCCCTAGGAAGATAAGGAAGAGACCTACTATTTCGGGTTTCACAAGAATTCTCATAATAGGCCAAAATCAAGGCTAAATTGGGTCAAGAGTTCTCTCGGCGCGGTTCGGTGTCTTGTCCATGATGTTTGATAAGCCTCGGCTCATCTAGTTTTATTGCTAGTGTGACCAGGGTTTTGTGCTAATTATATTTCGTTTCGCCCAAATTAGATTAGATTGTCCTCAAGCAAGGTTTTGAGTCTCTAAAGTAGTTTTAGGTTAATTTAGCTGAGTTTTGAGTCAAATAATGCACTTATGGCTATTTTATTGTTTTGAGTTAACTTAGAAGTTAAGGGAATAAAGAAGCGGGGAAATTTCAATCCTGGAGGTGTTCGCCTCGCGAGAGTCTTCTCGCCAGTGTGACCTGAAACCAGCCTCGAGCGAAGCAGAATGTCATCCTCTTTGGTTTGCCCCCGCGACTCCTCTTCTCGCCTCGCGACCCACGAACACCGATTGTTCTCGAAAATGCAAACCATTCTGTGTCGCCTCGCGAATCCATGTCTCGCCTCGCGAGACCAAGACCAGAAGCCATGACTCTTCCGTTCCTCGCCACGCGATCCGTACTGCCGCCCGCAAGAATACCAAACGTTGCAGACTCTTCATAAGATTCGCCTCGCGAAGTGTGTGTTCACCTCGCGAGAAGGCGCAGCTTCCGAATGATATAAATGGCTTTTCTGGGCAGATTAGAAAGAACTTTTCATTCTCCATTGTTTTCACATATTTTCTGGTTGTGTTTCATTTTTATGGAGAACTAATTTTCTTGGATTAGTCTACTGTAATCGATTTCCACCACACTTGAGGTTCTGTAATTCCTGTTTTATTTGCTTTTCCATTTTCAACACTATGCTATATATTTTTGTTTGTTTAATTCAGGAGTGTATAGTGTTGTGTTGATTTATTTCGGTGATGTTATGTTCCTATATTGAATCACATTTGTTTAATTCGCGTGTGTTCGTTCATGTTCGCTTAGTTCATCAGGGCTTAACCCCGTTTGTTTAATTCGGGAATAGGAACATATATCTCGTAGTAGCGATTTCGTTTGTTAATTGTTGCTACAACCGAAAGGGGATTAGAATCTGCTTAGGGCTTGGAATTTACATGAACCGATGATAGTTGGGAATCGAGAACAGTAGATTAATCATCTTTAGCTTAATTGTTAATCTCTTAAACTGCTCTGTTTTCATTGCTCTGTTTTACTTTTTTTCTAATTGAAGTTCAATCCAAACCCCCCCAAAAACTGATTTTTGTGGTAAATAACAAGTCAAGAGTCCTTGTGAGACGATATCCGAGTTGTCGCTTCCTAAACTACAGTTTATAAACCCGCTCGCTTTTTGGCGCGTGCGCGACAACGCGTTCAAAATTGGCGCCGTTGCCGGGGACTCTTGTTGTTATTAACAGAAAATTAAATTAAAAAAATTGTATTACTGAATTAGTTACGACTGCTTTGTCTGGTTGTGAATCTTAGTGCTTCCCATGGATAATTATATGCAAGATTTTATGCCTAATGTTGATTATGAACCATGCATATATTATCCTAACTTTGATAGGCCACCACCATGCATGTATTATCCTGATTTTAGTAAACCACCACCATGCATAAATTATCCTAATTTTGCTGGAAGTTATGAGTTTAGCAGTGGTTTTGACATGATTGGTGTGAATGAGGTTCATAGCTCTTCTTCCAACCAGGCCCTTGAGAATAAAATTTATGAGCTCACTTCCTTGGTGAAGCAATTGGTAATGGATAAGGTTCAAGGAGCAAGGTTTTGTGGCATGTGCGGCTCTCCGAGCACCTATTTGATGCATGCCCCATTCCCGAAAGAAGGGTCGATTCTTGATTTGCCTCAAGCTTATGCAGTCCATCCTTACAATCAAGGCAATAAGCTTGAGGATAATGAATAACCTTTGGAATTAGATGCATGTGTTGAAAGTGATGGGGTGGATGAAGCTGTGTGCTGAATTTCCAGACATTCGAGGCCTTTCTTGATTCAGTTTATTGTACTATATCTCTTGATCTGTACTAACACTAACCTTTGTGTGGTGTGTGCTGAGAATTCTGCAGGTTTAACAAGTGATGGATTTGTTAGCGCAGTTGAATGAAGAACGTGCGAGAAGATGAGATGAAGCACCAGGAGACCCTCCCTACCTATCTGCCACCTCCCCCTGTGGAACCATCGGAGGGACTGGATTTTGCACCATGGCCAGTCCAAGGGGTTGAACCCCAATTTTATTGGGAGGACTTTGTTGAGAAAGCGGTCATCTTTGAACCAAGAGGGAGTGATGAGTCCGTCGCATTGGGCAAGGTCACCATAATTGTCAAGTGCTCACTCCTATATCAAGGCTGCAAGTTATGGGACCATGGAATGAACTCCCTCTCTTTAGCCTTATGCTACAAGCAATGGGATCCAGGCGGAAGCTCCCACCTACACTGCCGATTGATCAGGGAACACCCTTCATTTCCCTCACTCTGGTTTTATAATTATGTTGTTTCATTGGGGACAATGTATGCTTTAAGTGTGGGGGAGGGAACAGATTGATTGATTTTGTGTTTTGTCTTGTTTTTCTTTTAGCTCTTGAATAAATCGTGTGAGTCTTTGGTCGGTGAGCTTGATTGATTTTGATTGATTTTGCACAGATTGATGCATGAATTGTGATGATTCCCCCTAGAAAAAAAATATTTTGAAAAGTGATTCCCATGTGACAAAAAGTTGGTTCCTAAACTTTGAGATATTTTGTTGTAAAGGCATGATTTATGACAAGTTTGGGGGTGAAGGAAAGCACACACTAGGGATAGAATCTCGGTCAAACAATTTGCAAAAATGACTAGGTGAGGATTTGAGCATCCAACATGTTTTTAACTGTGAGAATCACTTTTGAGTTGCACTTTCCCGAATTTGCTTGAGTCTCTACTTGGTTTGCATGTTTATGTGTTTGCTTCAGATGATTTAGGCATTTTCTTTGTAAATAGCCACTTGGCCTAAAATAACCATCCCTAATGCATGTTTCCTAGTTAGCCCCATTGAGCCTGATAGCCTGTTAATTCTTGATAACCTTATGTTATGAGCCAAAAACTAGAAAAACCATGTTAACCCGATCTTAGGATTAGGAGAGCATGGAATCTTAGCAAGAGAATGGTTGCAAGAAACTAAGTTTGGGGTGGCTACAAAGGTGTGATGTGTTGTTTGGGATTGAGAAAAAAAAAGAAAAAAAATATAATAAAAAGGTTGGAGCCAAAGGGCAAAAAGAAAAAAAAAGAGAAAAAAAAGAAAGAAAAAAAAGTGCAAAAATGTCAAAAGGCTATGTGAAGGAAAAGGCTGTAGTCACCCAAAGCATAAAGAAAAATGAAGAAAGGAATTTGAGTGGAAATTCAATGTGTAAAATGTTTCATGCTCTCTTAGTTCCTAGGGACGTCAGCCCAGTACCTTTGTATATCCTACCCTTAGCCAGGCCCCATTACAACCCTTAAAAGACCTTTTGATGTTGCATGCATGTTTTCCGTGGGAACCATTTTGAGATAAAAATCAAATTCATGGGAAGTGCTCTTAAAAGTGAAATTGAGTGAAATGTTGTTAGCCTGACAAAAACTGAGCGAATGAGTGAAACACTAAATGCCCTTGTGAGGAAGGCGATTGTTTGAATTTGGTGATCTCCCTTTTGTGTGTAACTTGGATCCCTTGCTTAGATTAATGATTGTTTGAATGATGAAATTCTCAATTGTTTAGAGTGAATGCATGTGGGGATTGCTTTGTTTGAAAGGGGGGGAACATTGAAGAAAATTATTTTGATGAATTGCTTGAAATTTGTGCAAAGTTGATTGAACCTTTAAGCTTGCCATGTCTTGAGTCTTTTTGATTTATGAGTTTTAGTTTGCTTGGGGACAAGCAAAGTTTAAGTTTGGGGTATTTTGATAAGCCTCTGGCTCATCTAGTTTTATGGCTAGTATGACCAGGGTTTTGTGCTAATTATATTTCGTTTTCGCCCAAATTAGATTAGATTGTCCTCAAGCAAGGTTTTGAGTCTCTAAAGTAGTTTTAGGTTAATTTAGCCAGTTTTGAGTCAAATAATGCACTTATGGCTATTTTATTGTTTTCAGGTTAACTTAGAAGTTAAGGGAATAAAGAAGCAGGGGAAATTTCAATCCTGGAGGTGTTCGCCTCGCGAGAGTCTTCTCGCCGTGCATCCCTGAAACCAGCCTGAGCAGCAGAATGTCATCCTCTTTGGTTCGCCCCGCGACTCCTCTTCTCGCCTCGCGACCCTGAACACTGGCTGTTCCTGAAAATGCAAACCATTATGTGTCGCCTCATGAATCCATGTCTCGCCTCGCGAGACTGAAGACCAGAAGCCATGACTCTTCCGTTCCTCGCCACGCGATCCGTACTTCGCCCCGCGAGAATACCAAACGTTGCAGACTCTTCATAAGATTCGCCTCGCGAGTGTGTGTTCGCCTCGCGAGAAGGCGCAGTTCCTGAATGCTATAAATGGCTGTTCTGGACAGATTAGAAAGAACTTTTCATTCTCCATTGTTTTCACATATTTTCTGGTTGTGTTTCGTTTTTATGGAGAACTAATTTTCTTGGATTAGTCTACTGTAATCGATTTCCACCACACTTGAGGTTCTGTAATTCCTGTTTTATTTGCTTTTCCCTTTTCAATACTATGCTATATATTTCTGTTTGTTTAATTCAGGAGTGTATAGTGTTGTGTTGATTTATTTCGGCGATGTTATGTTCCTATATTGAATCATGTTTGTTTAATTCGCGTGTGTTCGTTCATGTTCGCTTAGTTCATGAGGGCTTAACTCCGTTTGTTTAATTCGGGAATAGGTACATGTATCTCGTAGTAGCGATTTCGTTTGTTAATTGTTGCTACAACCGAAAGGGGATTAGAATCTGCTTAGGGCTTGGAATTTACATGAACCGATGATAGTTGGGAATCGAGAACAGTAGATTAATCGTCTTTAGCTTAATTGATAATCTATAAAACTGCTCTGTTTTCATTGCTCTATTTTGCTTTGTTTTCTAATTGAAGTTCAATCCAAACCCCCCCAAAAACTGATTTTTGTGGTAAATAACAAGTCAAGAGTCCTTGTGAGACGATATCCGAGTTGTCACTTCCTAAACTACAGTTTATAAACCCGCTCGCTTTTTGGCGCGTCTTGCGACAAGTATGAGCATAACTAGAACTTCAGATATCGGATTTTGGTGATCTTGTTGTCCCTAGAAAGATAAGGAAGAGACCTACTATTTCAGGTTTCACAAGAATTCTCATAATATGCCAAAATCAAGGCTAAATTGGGTCCAGAGTTCTCTGGCGCGGTTCAGTGTGTAGTCCATGATGTTCCTTCACTTAAATGGGCCTAATTACTCATCTTAAGCCAAATTAAGGCATATGACAGCTTGTTGGAAAACTTATTCATAGGTCCTTAATTTGGTCTACGGTTAGGTCAGGATTAATAAGCATAAATAACAGTTTACAGCCACACAAGCCCGAGAGAGACGGAAGTTAGACAACTTTTACAATCATTGTTTTTACATTTACATTATTGGGCTTAATTGGGCTTAAATGCTAAACGTTGTTATTTTCGGAATTTTCACTCACCCTGACCTTGTTGCCTTGCGTAGAGCATAACTAGAACTACAGATATCGGATATTGGTGATCTTGTTGTCCCTAGAAAGATAAGGAAGAGTCTTACTATTTCACGTTGCACAAATATTCTCATATTAGGCCCAAATCACGGCAAAATTGGGTCCCGAGGTCTCTGGCACGGGTCAATGCACAGTCCATGATGTTCCTTCACTTAAATGGGCCTAACTTACTCATCTTAAGCCCAATTATAGCAAATGATACCTTGTTGGAAAGCTTATTCGGAGGCCCTTAATTTGGTCTAGGGTTAGGTCAGGATTAATAAGCATAAATAGCAGTTTACAACCGCACAATCCAGAGAGAGACGGAAATTAGACAGCTTTTACAATCATTGTTTTTGGCTTTACACTATTGGGTTTAATTGCTAAACATTGTTAATTTTTGGATTTTTCCCTCACCCTGACCTTGTTGCCTTGCATAGAGTATATCTGGAGCTAAAGATATCGGATTTTGGTGATCTTGTTGTCCCTAGAAAGATAAGGAAGAGACCTACAATTTCAGGTTTCACAAGAATTGTCAAATTAGGCCAAAAGAAAGGCTAAATTAGGCCAATAAGGAAGAGACCTACAATTTATGGCGCGGATCAGTGCGCAGTCCATGATGCTCCTTCATTTAAATGGGCCTAACCTACTCATCTTAAGCCCAATTAAGGCATGTGATACCTTGTTGGAAAGCTTATTCAGAGGTCCTTAAGTTGGTCTAGGGTTAGGTCAGGATTAATAAGAATAAATAGCAGTTTACAGCCGCACAATCTAGAGAGAGACGAAAATTAGACAACTTTTACAATCACTGTTTTTGCTTTTACATTATTGGGCTAAATTGCTAGACATTGTTAATTTTCGGATTTGTCACTCATCCTGACCTTGTTGGCTTGTGTAGAGCATAACCTGGGCCACAAATATCGGATTTTGGTGATTTTGTTGTCCCTATAAAGATAAGGAATAGACCTACAATTTCAGGTTTCACAAAAATTGTCAAATTGGGCCAAAATCAAGGCTAAATTGGGTCCCGAGTTTTATGGCGCTGTTCAGTGCGCAGTCCATGGTGTTGCCTCACTTAAATGGGCCTAACTTACTCTACTTAAGCCAAATTAAGGCATATGATACCTTGTTGGAAAGCTTATTCAAATCCCTTAATTTGGTATAGGGTTAGGTCAGGATTAATAAGCATAAATAGCAGTTTACAGTCGTACAAGCCAGAGAGAGACGGAAATTAGACAACTTTTACAATCATTGTTTTTACATTTACATTATTGGGCTTAATTGGGCTTAAATGCTAAACGTTCTTAATTTTTGGATTTTTCACTCATCCTGACCTTGTTGCCTTGCGTAGAGCATAAATAGAACTATAGTTATCGGATTTTGGTGATCTTTGACACACTGTCGCGCACGCGTCAAGAAGCGAGTGTTTTGTAAAAATTGTAGTCAGGGTGCGATAACTCGATTATCGTCTCACAAGGACTCTTGGATTGTTTATTCGCAGAAAAATCAGTTTTGGGGGGGGGGGGGGGTGGTTGGTTTGAAAGTCGGTTGAAAAACAGAGCATAAAAGCAGAACAATTTAAGTGATTATCAAATAAGCTAAAGACGATTAATCTGCTGTTCGGTCTACCACTATCATTGGTTCATGTAATTCCAAGCCCTAATCGGATTCTAATCCCTTTTCGATTGTAGCATCAATTAACAAGGGAAATTGACGCTACGAGACATATGTTCCTAATTTCGAATTAAGCAAACGGATGAAGCTCTCGTGAATTAAGCAAACACGATTGAACGCACGCGAATTAAGCAAACGCGATTAAGTATAGAAACATACAATCATCGAAACAAATCAATACTCATTCGATACAAACTGAATTAAGCAAACAGATAATATAGAATAGTATTGAAAGAGAATAGCAAATCAATCCGGGAATTACAAAACCTCAAGTGTCGACGAAAGCCGATCACAGCAGATTAATCCGGGGAGATTAGTTCTCCATTACAAATTTGACAAAACACTAAGAGTATAATGTAAACAATGAAAATCTGGATGCTTTTTTTCTGTCGCGCGCTTCGTTTTTATAGAGTGGCGCGGCGTCCACGGCCGTGATGGCCATTACGGCCAGTCCGTGACCGCTTCTGTCAAGGGCGAGCATTCAAATTCTGGTCCATCATGGCCGTGATGCCTATCAGGGCCAGGCCGTGATGCATTCTGACTTTGGGTGCTGATTTGTCACGGTCATGAACTTCATCACGGCTAGGCCGTGATCAATTCTGTCTTTCAGGTTCTCCTCATCACGCCCGTGATGGGTATCACGGGTGGGATGTGATGCTCTCTGACTTTCATGATCTTCTCATCACGCCCGTGATGTGTATCACGGCTGGGCCGTGTTCCTTTCTGTCTTCCATGAGTAGCTCATCATGGCCGTGACCAGTGTCACGGCTGGACCGTGATGGTTTCTGCTTCTAAGGCCCTTTCCCTTCTTGCTCTCCTTATTAACCTGAAACATGAAATAGCAATAAGTGATTTATTTGACTCAAAACTAGCTAAAATATCCTAAAACTACTTAAGAGACTCAAAACCTTGCTTGAGGACAATCGAGTCTAATTTGGGAGAAAAAGAGATATAATTGGCACGAAACCACGGTCATACTAGTCATAAAACTAGATGAGCCAAAGGCCGATCATAATACCCCCAAACTTAAACTTTGCTTGTCCCCAAGCAAACTAGAACTCAAAAAGGACTATAACTTGGAAAGCTCAAAGGTTTCAATCAAATTCGCAAAAATTTCATGCAATTTCAACAAAACAGTTTTTCTTCAATGTTTTCCCCCCATTATAACAATGTAACCCCCACATTCATCTACTTTAAACATTGAGAATTCTATCCTTCATGCAATCATTAATCTAAGTTGAGGATCCAAGTTACACACAAAAGGGAGATCACCAAATTCAAACAATCGCCTTCCTCACAAGGGCATTTAATGTTTCACTCATTCGCTCAGTTTGTCTAGGCTATCAACATTTCACTCAATTTCACTTTTAAGAGCACTTCCCATGAATTTGATTTTCATCTCAAACAAGGTTCCCACGAAAACATGCATGCAGCATCAGAAGGTCTTTTAAAGGTTGTAATGGGGCCTGGCTAAGGGTAGGATATTCAAAGGTACTGGGCTTAAGTCCCTAGGAACTAAGAGAGCATGAGCATTTTGATACATTGAATTTCCACTCAAAGTCCTTTTTTCCATTTTTATTTATGCTTTTGGTGACTACAGTCTTTTCCTTTTTATACCCTTTTTGACATTTTTGTTCTTTTTCTCTTTTTTTTTTCTTTTTGCCTTAGGCTCCAACCTTCACTTTTCTTTTTCTCAATCCCAAACAACACATCATATCCTTGTAGCCACCCCAAACTTAGTTTCTTTCAACCCTTGTCTTGCTAAGCTTCCATGCTCTCCTAATCCTAAGATTGGGTTAACATGGTTTTTTTTCCAGATTTTAGGCTCATAACATGAGGTCATCACGAAACAATAGGCTAATTAGGCTCAAAGGGGCTAACTAGGGAACATGCATTAGGGATTGGTTCAATTTAAGACAAGTAGATAATTCAAATAAAATTGCCTAAATCATTTGATGCAAACACATAGGCATGCAAACCAAGAAGAGATTCAAGCAAATTCGGGAAAGTGCAGCTCAAAAGTGATTCACACAGTTAAAAACATGTTGGAGGCTCAAATCCTCACCCGGACAATTTTGCAAATTGTTTGACCGAGATTCTATCCGTAGTGTGTGCATCCCTTCACCCCAAACTTATCATAAATCATGCAATCACGACAAAATATCTCAAAGTTCAATTTTCAATTTTTCACATGGAGGTCAATTTTCAATTTTTCAGACTTGGGGGGAATCATCAAGCCAACATATATCATGGAATCTATCTATGCAAATCCAACAGAATCCACCAAACTTGCCGACACAACACTCACACACAAACTCTTGATCTTCTCAAATTATCCAAGAGCTAAAGGAAAACAAAACAAAAACAAACAATTGGTTCCCTCCCCCACACTTAAAACATACATTGTTCTCAATGAAAGAACATAAATATAAAATCAGAGTGAGGGGAAGGAGAAGGTGCTCCCTGATCAAGTTGTAGTGTAGGTGGGCTCTTCCAAGGAGAGCTCCTCAACAATAGCATCTTCACGCACCGAGCTCTCATGGAATGACTTCAAGCGCTGCCCGTTAACCTTGAAAACTTTGTTGCTACCTGCACTTTTAATTTCAACTGCACCATAAGGGAAAACATTAGTGACAACAAATGGGCCAACCCACTTGGATCGAAGCTTCCCAACCATCACTTTCAGGCGGGAGTTAAACAGTAAAACCTGTTGACCCACAGAGAATTCTTTCCTAGATATCATCTTGTCATGGAAGCGCTTAGTTTTATCTTTATAATAAATCCGAGAGCTTTCATAGGCTTCCAACCTAAGATCTTCAAGCTGCTGCAATTGGAGTTTCCTTTCAATGCCTGCCTTTTGCATTTCCAAGTTACAGCTCTTGACCGCCCAATAAGCACGGTGCTCAACTTCCACAGGCAGATGACACGCCTTACCGAACACAAGTCTATAGGGGGACATCCCTATTGGTGTCTTAAAAGCTGTTCTCTGTGCCCAAAGTACGTCTTCTAGATGGTGGCTTCAGTCCCTTCTATTTGGCTGCACCACTTTCTCTAAGATCTGTTTGATCTCTCTCTGTTGGAGATCTCAGCCTGCCCATTAGTCTGGGGATAGTACGCAGTAGAGACCCTGTGCACAACTCCGTACTTCCGGAGTAAAACTTCTATGGTGCGGTTGCAGAAATGAGTGCCTTGGTCACTGATGATAGCACGAGGTATGCCGAACCTGCAAAAAATATTGGACCTGACAAAATTTGCAACAACTCTAGAATCATTAGTCCTAGTGGGGATAGCTTCCACCCACTTTGAAACATAGTCAACAGCCAGTAAGATATAGAGAAAACCAAAAGATGCAGGGAAAGGACCCATAAAGTCGATTCCCCACACATCGAATACCTCACAGAAAAGCATGGGCTGCTGAGGAATTTCACTCTTACGAGTGATGGTTGTACCTGCTGTCTGACATTCTTTACAAGTCCGGTAAACCTCATAAGCATCTCTAAAAATGGTGGGCCAATAAAAACCTGAGTCTAGGACCTTCCTTGCAGTCCTTTGTGGCCCAAAGTGTCCCCCTACTTGAGAAGCATGAGAAAAGTGCAAAATAGACTCAATCTCATAGTCGGGGACACATCTCCTAATTACCTGATCACTGCAAAATTTTCAAAGAAATGGATCATCCCAAACATAGTACTTGGCGTCACTCTTGAGTTTGTGGATTTGTGACCTAGTTGCACCTGCAGGAAAAACACCAGCAACAAGATAGTTAACAATATCAGCAAACCAAGGAGTTACCCCATGCAACTGTAAAAGCTGCTCATCAGGAAAGTCATCCTGGATGGGAGAAGGATTTTCATCCCTTTCTATTCTGCTCAAGTGATCAGCCACCAAGTTCTAAGCTCTACTCTTGTCCTTAATCTCCACGTTAAATTCTTGGAGCAACAACATCCACCAAATCAATCTGGGTTTTGCTTCTGGTTTCTTCAACAAGTATTTCAAAGCTGCATGGTCAGTGAAAACAACAACCTTGGAACCTAGCAAATATGATCTAAATTTATCAAGAGCAAAAACAATATCTAGAAGTTCCTTTTCAGTAGTGGTGTAATTAGCCTGTGCAGCATCTAAAGTCCTAGAAGCGTAATAGATCACATGAGCAACCTTGCCCACCCTTTGTGCAAGGACCGCCCCCACATCATAGTTAGAAGTGTCACACATGAGCTCAAAAGGGAGGGTCCAGTCAGGGGACTGGATGATGGGGGTAGAGGTCAGTGTCTTCTTTAGGAAGTCAAATGCCTTTTTGTAGTTGTCATCAAAGTTGAAAATGGCATCATTCTTCAGCAGGTTGGATAGAGGAAGGGCTATCTTGCTGAAATCTTTTATAAAGCGCCTGTAGAAACCTGCATGACCAAGAAAAGAACGAATCTCGTGAATGCAAGATGGGTAAGGCAGTGTAGAAATCACATCAATCTTAGTAGGATCTACTGAAATACCCTTTTCAGAAATAATATGCCCCAAAACAATCCCATGTTCAACCATAAAATGGCATTTTTCATAGTTTAAAACAAGATCAGTTTCAATGCATCTTTCTAAAACCAAGTTCAGACTATGCAAGCATGCATCAAATGAAGAGCCATAAACAGTAAAATCATCCATGAACACTTCCATGCAATTTTCAATATACTCAGTAAAAATACTAATCATGCATCTCTGGAATGTGCCAGGAGCATTGCAAAGACCAAATAACATCCTCCTATAAGCAAATGTGCCGAAGGGGCACGTGAAGGTTGTCTTTTCCCGATCCTCCGGTGCAATGTGGATCTGGAAGTAACCTGAAAAACCATCAAGAAAACAGTAATGTGATTTACCTGCTAGCCATTCAAGCATCTGATCAATGAACGGCAAAGGGAAGTGATCCTTTCTAGTAGTCCGGTTCAATCTCCCGTAGTCAATGCAGACTCTCGGCTATTCTGGACTCTAGTGGGAACAAGTTCATCATTTTCATTTTTCACCACTGTGAGTCCAGAATTCTTAGGCACAACTTGCACTGGGCTCACCCAATTACTGTCAGAGATAGGATATATGATACCCGCATGCAAGAGTTTTGTTACCTCCTTCTTTACCACATCAGGAATCAAGGGATTCAGCCGCCTTTGGAGCTGCCTAACTGTTTTAGCCCCATCCTCCAACAAAATCCTATGCATACACCTAGAGGGGCTAATACCTGGTATGTCAGCCAAGGTCCACCCAATTGCCTTCTTATGCTTCTTCAAAACCTCCAAGAGCTTAGCTTCCTGATCAGCATCAAGTCTAGAGGAAATTATGACCGGAAGTTTTTCATTCCTCTCCAAGTAAGCATATTTCAGATTGTACGGAAATGGCTTAAGCTCCAAGGAAGGTGGCTGCTCAATAGATGGTATGTTTGGGGCAGTCGGGCTGTCAAGAACTTCAGCTGAACAAATAGTTTCATCCACACTATCACCTTCCCAAGCAGCGTCAATCCCAGAGCAAACAGCACAAGGGTCAGTGTGGGTGCAATCAGCACATGAGTAGACATCATCCAAACCAGAAATGGATGGGAAATCAGTAGGTGCAACCAATTGATCATAAGTTTCATCAACAATTTCAGAGAGCAGCTCTAATTGAAAAACAGAGTGCTCTTCCAAGGGGTGCTTCATAGCATCGAAAATATTAAATTTTGCCACAATGTCACCAAACTCCATGGACATGGTTCCATCGTCAACATCAATCTTTGTCTTTGCTGTCTTCATAAATGGCCTTCCCAGAATGATTGGCGATCTGCTAGAATCTGTTTCCCCTGCCATATCCAGGATGTAAAAATCAGCAGGGAAGATCAAATCATTAACTTGTACAGGCACATCTTCTACCACTCCAATGGGGCGAGCATTGGTCCTGTTTGCCAACTGAATTGTAAGACCTGTATGTTGCAAAGGACCAAGATCAAGGTTGTTGAAGACAGAGGTGGGCATGACATTAATAGAAGCTCCCAAATCCAACATGCAATTGTCGAATTTACTGTCCCCAATGGTGCATGGAATAGCAAACGTTCCCGGATCCTTGCACTTCTGTGGCAGTGCCTGAGTAAGGGCTGAAACAGTAACCTTTTCAGGTGCAGGCTTAGGTTGGATGAGGGCTGAAACATTTCGCCCCAAATTGACTCTCTCATTACCCTTCAACCTCCTCTTGTGTGTGCACAAATCCTTCAGAAATTTTGCATTTTTGGGAACCTGTTTAATCACATCAAGGAGTGGAATGTTTACCGCCACTTTTCTGAACACATCCAGAATCTCCCTCTCTTTGTCTTCCCCATCAATCTTCTTATTTTTCAGCACTCTTTGCGGGAAAGGGATCGGTGGCACATACTCTTTCTCAACTTCAACAACAACGGACGGTTCAGGTGTCACCTCAATAGTTTCTTTATCCTTCTCAGGGGCTGCCTCTACAACTTTCCCGGATCTCAAAGAAATCGCACTCACATTAGGATTTGGAGCATTTGGATTCACCACTGTTTGTGCAGGCAGTTGGTTCGATCCTTGAGCTTGCTGCATGGCATTCATCGAAGTGGCAAGCTATCCAATCTGTGTCTGCAAAGCGTGAATGCTAGCATCCGTTCGCTGCTGGAGCTGTCCAAATTGCTGTTGAAACTGGAGATTTTGTGCAGTCATTTGTGCAGTCATTTGCTTGACCAGGTCCTCTAGTGAAGGTCCAGAAGGTGCAGAGGTGGTCACTTGGGGAGAGCTCTATGGTGGTGCCAACGGTAACATCGGTTGTTGCTGCTGTACAGGTGAGTTCCCATACCGAAGGTTTGGATGATTCCTCCAGTTGGGATGGTACCTATTAGTGGAAAGATCAGGAATGCTGTACCGGTTCTGATTGTTGCCTTGATTGTAAAGGTTGGCTGCATAAGCTTGAGGCAAATCAGTGACTGACTCATCCTTCAGAATAGGGCATGCATCGGATAGGTGCTCAGGAGAAGTACAAATACCACACACCCTTGCTGTCTGAACTCTGCCCACTGCCAACTGTTTCACTAGAGAAGTAAGCTCATCAATTTTGGTTTCAAGGGCCTTGTTGGAAGAAGAACCATGGATCTCATTCACACCCCTTGTCTCGATAGAATTACTTCTAGTTGTGAACTGCTGGGAATTGAGTGACATGTTTTCAATTAATTGCTTGGCAGCAGATGGAGTCTTATCAACAAGTGCTCCCCCACTAGCAGCATCCAAAATGTTCCTGTCCATTGGCAGCAATCCCTCATAAAAGTACTGAATAAGTAGCTGCTCAGAAATCTGGTGCTGAGGGCAACTGGATACCAACTTCTTGAATCTCTCCCAGTACTCGGCCAATGACTCATTGCCCTGTATAATGACACATATTTCCTTCCTGATTGATGCATCTCTGGAGGCAGGGAAGTACCTCTCTAGGAATACTTTCTTCAGATCATTCCAGGTTATAACTGAATTCGGTTCAAGGTAATACAACCAATCCTTCGCAGTACCCTCAAGTGAGAATGGGAAGGCTCTCGGCTTGATATGGTCTTCTGTTATTCCTTCCGGCCTCAAAGGTGTAGAGCAAACAACCTGGAATTCCTTCAGATGTTTATGTGGATCCTCACCTGCAAGACCACTAAACCTTGGCAACAAGTATATCAAACCATATTTTAATTCAAAGGGAGCAACAACATTAGTATATTCAATACACAGACCATTATAATTAACATCAGGAGCAGCAAGCTGTCTTAATGTTCTTTGATCAGCCATGTTATCAAAAACAGGTTCAGAATCAGAATTACGACTAGTGCTAGCCCGAAGTGCTCTACGGTGTGTGTGCAAAATTCTTTCAATTTCGGGATCAAAATCACACAAGTCAGAGCAAGTAGACCTAGTAGCCAGACTAATTCAGAAGAAAAACAAAAACGAAAAATACGAAACTAACAAACAAGAGTCCCCGGCAACGGTGCCAATTTTGACACGCTGTCGCGCACGCGTTAAAAAGCGAGTGGTTTGTAAAAACTGTAGTCAGGGTGCGATAACTCGAGTATCGTCTCATAAGGACTCTTGGATTGTTTATTCGTAGAAAAATAAGTTTAGGGGGGTTTGGTTTGAAAGTCGATTGAAAAACAGAACAAAAACAGAGCATAAAAGCAGAGCAATTTAAGTGATTATCAAATAAGCTAAAGACGATTAATCTGTTGTTCGGTCTACTACTATCATTGGTTCATGTAATTCCAACCCCTAATCGGATTCTAATCTCTTTTCGATTGTAGCATCAATTAACAAGTGAAATTGACGCTACGAGACTTATGTTCCTAATTCCGAATTAAGCAAGCATATGAAGCTCTCGTGAATTAAGCAAACAGGATTAAACGCACGCGAATTAAGCAAACACGATTAAGTATAGAAACATACAATCATCGAAACAAATCAATACTCATTCGATACAAACTGAATTAAGCAAACTGAGAATATAGAATAGTATTGAAAGAGAATAGAAAATCAATCCGGGAATTACAAAACCTCAAGTGTCGGCAGAAGCCGATCACAGCAGATTAATCCGAGGAGATTAGTTCTCCATTACTAATTTGACAAAAACCTAAGAGTATAATGTAAACAATGAAAATCTGGATGCTTTTTCTGTCTGCTGCGCTTCTGTTTTATAGAGTGGCCGCACGTCACGGCCGTGATGGCCATTATGGCCAGGCCGTGACTGCTTCTGTCAAGGGCGCGCATTCAAATTCTGGTCCGTCACGCCCGTGATGCCTATCAGGGCCAGGCCGTGATGCACTCTGACTTTGGGTGCTGATTTGTCACGGTCGTGAACTTCATCACGGCTGGGCCGTGATCAATTTTGTCTTTCAGGTTCTCCTCATCACGCCCGTGATGGGTATCACGGGCGAGCCGTGATGCTCTCTGAATTTCATGATCTTCTCATCACGCCCGTGATGTGTATCACGGCTAGGCCGTGTTCCTTTCTGTCTTCCATGAGTAGCTCATCACGGCCGTGACCAGTGTCACGACTGGGCCGTGATGGTTTCTGCTTCTAAGGCCCTTTCCCTTCTTGCTCTCCTTATTAACCTGAAACATGAAATAGAAATAAGTGATTTATTTGACTCAAAACTAGCTAAAATTTCCTAAAACTACTTAAGAGACCCAAAACCTTGCTTGAGGACAATCGAGTCTAATTTGGGCGAAAACAAGATATAATTGGCACGAAACCACTGTCATACTAGTCATAAAACTAGATGAGCCAGAGGCCGATCATAATACCCCAAACTTAAACTTTGCTTGTCCCCAAGAAAACTAGAACTCAAAAAGGACTCAAACTTGGCAAGCTCAAAGGTTTCAATCAAATTCGCAAAAATTTCATGCAATTTCAACAAAACAGTTTTTCTTCAATGTTTTCCCCCCTTTGTAACAATGTAACCCCCACATTCATCTACTTTAAACATTGAGAATTCTATCCTTCATGCAATCATTAATCTAAGTTGAGGATCCAAGTTACACACAAAAGGGAGATCACCAAATTCAAACAATCGCCTTCCTCACAAGGGCATTTAATGTTTCACTCATTCGCTCAGTTTGTCTAGGCTATCAACATTTCACTCAATTTCACTTTTAAGAGCACTTCCCATGAATTTGATTTTCATCTCAAACAAGGTTCCCACGGAAACATGCATGCAGCATCAGATGGTCTTTTAAAGGTTGTAATGGGGCCTGGCTAAGGGTAGGATATTCAAAGGTACTAGGCTTAAGTCCCTAGGAACTAAGAGAGCATGAGCATTTTGATACATTGAATTTCCACTCAAAGTCCTTTTTTCCATTTTTCTTTATGCTTTGGGTGACTACAGTCTTTTCCTTTTTATACCCTTTTTGACATTTTTGTTCTTTTTCTCTTTTTTTTTTCTTTTTGCCTTAGGCTCCAACCTTCACTTTTCTTTTTCTCAATCCCAAACAACACATCATATCCTTGTAGCCACCCCAAACTTAGTTTCTTTCAACCCTTGTCTTGCTAAGCTTCCATGCTCTCCTAATCCTAAGATTGGGTTAACATGGTTTTTTTTCCAGATTTTAGGCTCATAACATGAGGTCATCACGAAACAATAGGCTAATTAGGCTCAAAGGGGCTAACTAGGGAACATGCATTAGGGATTGGTTCAATTTAAGCCAAGTAGATAATTCAAATAAAATTGCCTAAATCATTTGATGCAAACACATAGGCATGCAAACCAGGAAGAGATTCAAGCAAATTCGGGAAAGTGCAGCTCAAAAGTGATTCACACAATTAAAACCATGTTGGAGGCTCAAATCCTCACCCGGACAATTTTGCAAATTGTTTGACCAAGATTCTATCCGTAGTGTGTGCATCCCTTCACCCCAAACTTATCATAAATCATGCAATCACGACAAAATATCTCAAAGTTCAATTTTCAATTTTTCACATGGGGGTCAATTTTCAATTTTTCAGACTTGGGGGGGGGGGGTGGAATCATCAAGCCAACATATATCATGCAATCTATCTATGTAAATCCAACAGAATCCACCAAACTTGCCGACACAACACTCACACACAAACTCTTGATCTTCTCAAATTATCCAAGAGCTAAAGGAAAACAAAACAAAAACAAACAATTGGTTCCCTCCCCCACACTTAAAACATACATTGTTCTCAATGAAAGAACATAAATATAAAATCAGAGTGAGAGGAAGGAGAAGGTGCTCCCTGATCAAGTTGTAGTGTAGATGGGCTCTTCCAAGGAGAGCTCCTCAACAATAGCATCTTCACGCACCGAGCTCTCATGGAATGACTTCAAGCGCTGCCCGTTAACCTTGAAAACTTTGTTGCTACCTGCACTTTTAATTTCAACTGCACCATAAGGGAAAACATTAGTGACAACAAATGGGCCAACCCACTTGGATCGAAGCTGCCCAACCATCACTTTCAGGCGGGAGTTAAACAGTAAAACCTGTTGACCCACAGAGAATTCTTTCCTAGATATCATCTTGTCATGGAAGCGCTTAGTTTTCTCTTTATAATAAATCCGAGAGCTTTCATAGGCTTCCAACCTAAGATCTTCAAGCTGCTGCAATTGGAGTTTCCTTTCAATGCCTGCCTTTTGCATTTCCAAGTTCTGACTCTTGACCGCCCAATAAGCACGGTTCTCAACTTCCACTGGCAGATGACACGCCTTACCGAACACAAGTCTATAGGGGGACATCCCTATTGGTGTCTTAAAAGCTGTTCTCTGAGCCCAAAGTGCGTCTTCTAGATGGTGGCTCCAGTCCCTCCTATTTGGCTGCACCACTTTCTCTAAGATCTGTTTGATCTCTCTGTTGGAGATCTCAGCCTGCCCATTAGTCTGGGGATGGTACGCAGTAGAGACCCTGTGCACAACTCCGTACTTCCGGAGTAAAACTTCTATGGTGCGGTTGCAGAAATGAGTGCCTTGGTCACTGATGATAGCACGAGGTATGCCGAACCTGCAAAAAATATTGGACCTGACAAAATTTGCAACAACTCTAGAATCATTAGTCCTAGTGGGGATAGCTTCCACCCACTTTGAAACATAGTCAACAGCCAGTAAGATATAAAGAAAACCAAAAGATGCAGGGAAAGGACCCATAAAGTCGATTCCCCACACATCGAATACCTCACAGAAAAGCATGGGCTGCTGAGGCATTTCACACTTACGAGTGATGGTTGTACCTGCTGTCTGACATTCTTTACAAGTCCGGTAAACCTCATAAGCATCTCTAAAAATGGTGGGCCAATAAAAACCTGAGTCTAGGACCTTCCTTGCAGTCCTTTGTGGCCCAAAGTGTCCCCCTACTTGAGAAGCATGAGAAAAGTGCAAAATAGACTCAATCTCATAGTCGGGGACACATCTCCTAATTACCTGATCACTGCAAAATTTTCAAAGAAATGGATCATCCCAAACATAGTACTTGGCGTCACTCTTGAGTTTGTGGATTTGTGACCTAGTTGCACCTGCAGGAAAAACACCAGCAACAAGATAGTTAACAATATCAGCAAACCAAGGAGTTACCCCATGCAATCAAAAAGCTGCTCATCAGGAAAGTCATCCTGGATGGGAGAAGGATTTTCATCCCTTTCTATTCTGCTCAAGTGATCAGCCACCAAGTTCTAAGCTCTACTCTTGTCCTTAATCTCCACGTTAAATTCTTGGAGCAACAACATCCACCAAATCAATCTGGGTTTTGCTTCTGGTTTCTTCAACAAGTATTTCAAAGCTGCATGGTCAGTGAAAACAACAACCTTGGAACCTAGCAAATATGATCTAAATGTAGCAAGAGCAAAAACTATATATAGAAGTTCCTTTTCAATAGGGGTGTAATTAGCCACATGCAGCATCTAAAGTCCTAGAAGCGTAATAGATCACATGAGCAACCTTGCCCACCCTTTGTGCAAGGACCGCCCCCACATCATAGTTAGAAGTGTCACACATGAGCTCAAAAGGGAGGGTCCAGTCAGGGGACTGGATGATGGGGGTAGAGGTCAGTGCCTTCTTTAGGAAGTAAAATGCCTTTTTGTAGTTGTCATCAAAGTTGAAAATGGCATCATTCTTCAGCAGGTTGGATAGAGGAAGGGCTATCTTGCTGAAATCTTTTATGAAGCGCCTGTAGAAACCCGCATTACCAAGAAAAGAACGAATCTCGCGAATGCAAGATGGGTAAGGCAGTGTAGAAATCACATCAATCTTAGTAGGATCTACTGAAATACCCTTTTCAGAAATAATATGCCCCAAAACAATCCCATGTTCAACCATAAAATGGCATTTTTCATAGTTTAAAACAAGGTCAGTTTCAATGCATCTTTCTAAAACCAAGTTCAGACTATGCAAGCATGCATCAAATGAAGAGCCATAAACAGTAAAATCATCCATGAACACTTCCATGCAATTTTCAATATACTCAGTAAAAATACTAATCATGCATCTCTGGAATGTGCCAGGAGCATTGCAAAGACCAAATAACATCCTCCTATAAGCAAATGTGCCGAAGGGGCACGTGAAGGTTGTCTTTTCCCGATCCTCCGGTGCAATGTGGATCTGGAAGTAACCTGAAAAACCATCAAGAAAACAGTAATGTGATTTACCTGCTAGCCATTCAAGCATCTTATCAATGAACGGCAAAGGGAAGTGATCCTTTCTAGTAGTCTGGTTCAATCTCCTGTAGTCAATGCAGACTCTCCAGCTATTCTGGACTCTAGTGGGAACAAGTTCATCATTTTCATTTTTCACCACTGTGAGTCCAGACTTCTTAGGCACAACTTGCACTGGGCTCACCCAATTACTGTCAGAGACAGGATATATGATACCCGCATGCAAGAGTTTTGTTACCTCCTTCTTTACCACATCAGGAATCAAGGGATTCAGCCGCCTTTGGAGCTGCCTAACTGTTTTAGCCCCATCCTCCAACAAAATCCTATGCATACACCTAGAGGGGCTAATACCTGGTATGTCAGCCAAGGTCCACCCAATTGCCTTCTTATGCTTCTTCAAAACCTCCAAGAGCTTAGCTTCCTGATCAGCATCAAGTCTAGAGGAAATTATGACCGGAAGTTTTTCATTCCTCTCCAAGTAAGCATATTTCAGATTGTACGGAAATGGCTTAAGCTCCAAGGAAGGTGGCTGCTCAATAGATGATATGTTTGGGGCAGCCGGGCTGTCAAGAACTTCAGCTGAACAAATAGCTTCATCCACACTATCACCTTCCCAAGCAGCGTCAATCCCAGAGCAAACAGCACAAGGGTCAGTGTGGGTGCAATCAGCACATGAGTAGACATCATCCAAACCAGAAATGGATGGGAAATCAGTAGCTGCAACCAATTGATCATAAGTTTCATCAACAATTTTAGAGAGCAGCTCTAATTGAAAAACAGAGTGCTCTTCCAAGGGGTGCTTCATAGCATCGAAAATATTAAATTTTGCCACAATGTCACCAAACTCCATGGACATGGTTCCATCGTCAACATCAATCTTTGTCTTTGCTGTCTTCATAAATGGCTATCCCAGAATGATTGGCGATCTGCTAGAATCTGTTTCCCCTGCCATATCCAGGATGTAAAAATCAGCAGGGAAGATAAAAATCATTAACTTGTACAGGCACATCTTCTACCACTCCAATGGGGCGAGCATTGGTCCTGTTTGCCAACTGAATTGTAAGACCTGTATGTTGCAAAGGACCAAGATCAAGGTTGTTGAAGACAGAGGTGGGCATGACATTAATAGAAGCTCCCAAATCCAACATGCAATTGTCGAATTTACTGTCCCCATTGGTGCATGGAATAGCAAACGTTCCCGGATCCTTGCACTTACGTGGCGATTGCTCGAGTAAGGATCAAACAAGAACCTTTTTCAGGTGCAGGCTTAGGTTGGATGAGGGCTGAAACATTTTGCCCCAAATTGACTCTCTCATTACCCTTCAACCTCCTCTTGTGTGTGCACAAATCCTTCAGAAATTTTGCATTTTTGGGAACCTGTTTAATCACATCAAGGAGCGGAATGTTTACCGCCACTTTTCTGAACACATCCAGAATCTCCCTCTCTTTGTCTTCCCCATCAATCTTCTTATTTTTCAGCACTCTTTGCGGGAAAGGGATCGGTGGCACATACTCTTTCTCAACTTCAACAACAACGGACGGTTCAGGTGTCACCTCAATAGTTTCTTTATCCTTCTCAGGGGCTGCCTCTACAACTTTCCCGGATCTCAAAGAAATCGCACTCACATTAGGATTTGGAGCATTAGGATTCACCACTGTTTGTGCAGGCAGTTGGTTCGATCCTTGAGCTTGCTGCATGGCATTCATCGAAGTGGCAAGCTATCCAATCTGTGTCTGCAAAGCGTGAATGCTAGCATCCGTTCATTCTTTGGAGCTGTCCAAATTGCTGTTGAAACTGGAGATTTTGTGCAGTCATTTGTGCAGTCATTTGCTTGACCAGGTCCTCTATTGAAGGTCCAGAAGGTGCAGAGGTGGTCACTTGGGGAGAGCTCTGTGGTGGTGCCAACGGTAACATCGGTTGTTGCTGCTGTACAGATGAGTTCCCATACCGAAGGTTTGGATGATTCCTCCAGTTGGGATGGTACCTATTAGTGGAAAGATCAGGAATCTTTGTCTGGTTCTGATTGTTGCCTTGATTGTAAAGGTTGGCTGCATAAGCTTGAGGCAAATCAGTGACTGACTCATCCTTCAGAATAGGGCATGCATCGGATAGGTGCTCAGGAGAAGTACAAATACCACACACCCTTGCTGTCTGAACTCTGCCCACTGCCAACTGTTTCACTAGAGAAGTAAGCTCATCAATTTTGGTTTCAAGGGCCTTGTTGGAAGAAGAACCATGGATCTCATTCACACCCCTTGTCTCGATAGAATTACTTCTAGTTGTGAACTGCTGGGAATTGAGTGACATGTTTTCAATTAATTGCTTGGCAGCAGATGGAGTCTTATCAACAAGTGCTCCCCCACTAGCAGCATCCAAAATGTTCCTGTCCATTGGCAGCAATCCCTCATAAAAGTACTGAATAAGTAGCTGCTCGAAATCTGGTGTTGAGGGCAACTGGATACCAACTTCTTGAATCTCTCCAGATCTCGGCCAATGACTCATTGCCCTGTCTAATGACACATATTTCCTTCCTGATTGATGCATCTCTGGAGGCAGGGAAGTACCTCTCT
This sequence comes from Sophora flavescens, assembly GCA_030762895.1. NCBI lineage: Eukaryota > Viridiplantae > Streptophyta > Magnoliopsida > Fabales > Fabaceae > Sophora > Sophora flavescens. The sequence goes on along the minus strand of JAUPTC010000011.1, from coordinate 6,530,433 downwards.
AGGAAGACTTTCTTCAGATCATTCCAGGTTATAACTGAATTCGGTTCAAGGTAATACAACCAATCCTTCGCAGTACCCTCAAGTGAGAATGGGAAGGCTCTCGGCTTGATATGGTCTTCTGTTATTCCTTAGGCCTCAAAGGTGTGTAGAGCAAACAACCCGGAATTCCTTGAGATGTTTATGTGGATCCTCACCGCAAGACCACTAAACCTTGGCAACAAGTATATCAAACCATATTTTAATTCAAAGGGAGCAACAACATTAGTATATTCAATACACAGACCATTATAATTAACATCGGGAGCGCAAAAAGTTGTCTTAATGTTCTTTGATCAGCCATGTTATCAAAAACAGGTTCAGAATCAGAATTACGACTAGTGCTAGCCCGAAGTGCTCTACGGTGTGTGTGCAAAATTCTTTCAATTTCGGGATCAAAATCACACAAGTCAGAGCAAGTAGACCTAGTAGCCAGACTAATTCAGAAGAAAAACAAAAACGAAAAATACGAAACTAACAAACAAGAGTCCCCGGCAACGGTGCCAATTTTGACACGCTGTCGCGCACGCGTTAAAAAGCGAGTGGTTTGTAAAAACTGTAGTCAGGGTGCGATAACTCGAGTATCGTCTCACAAGGACTCTTGGATTGTTTATTCGTAGAAAAATAAGTTTAGGGGGGTTTGGTTTGAAAGTCGATTGAAAAACAGAACAAAAACAGAGCATAAAAGCAGAGCAATTTAAGTGATTATCAAATAAGCTAAAGACGATTAATCTGTTGTTCGGTCTACTACTATCATTGGTTCATGTAATTCCAACCCCTAATCGGATTCTAATCTCTTTTCGATTGTAGCATCAATTAACAAGTGAAATTGACGCTACGAGACTTATGTTCCTAATTCCGAATTAAGCAAGCAGATGAAGCTCTCGTGAATTAAGCAAACAGGATTAAACGCACGCGAATTAAGCAAACACGATTAAGTATAGAAACATACAATCATCGAAACAAATCAATACTCATTCGATACAAACTGAATTAAGCAAACTGAGAATATAGAATAGTATTGAAAGAGAATAGAAAATCAATCCGGGAATTACAAAACCTCAAGTGTCGGCAGAAGCCGATCACAGCAGATTAATCTGGGGAGATTAGTTCTCCATTACTAATTTGACAAAAACCTAAGAGTATAATGTAAACAATGAAAATCTGGATGCTTTTTCTGTCTGCTGCGCTTCTGTTTTATAGAGTGGCCGCACATCACGGCCGTGATGGCCATTACGGCCAGGCCGTGACCGCTTCTGTCAAGGGCGCGCATTCAAATTCTGGTCCGTCACGCCCGTGATGCCTATCAGGGCCAGGCCGTGATGCACTCTGACTTTGGGTGCTGATTTGTCACGGTCGTGAACTTCATCACGGCTGGGCCGTGATCAATTTTGTCTTTCAGGTTCTCCTCATCACGCCCGTGATGGGTATCACGGGCGAACCGTGATGCTCTCTGAATTTCATGATCTTCTCATCACGCCCGTGATGTGTATCACGGCTAGGCCGTGTTCCTTTCTGTCTTCCATGAGTAGCTCATCACGGCCGTGACCAGAGTCACGACTGGGTCGTGATGGTTTCTGCTTCTAAGGCCCTTTCCCTTCTTGCTCTCCTTATTAACCTGAAACATGAAATAGAAATAAGTGATTTATTTGACTCAAAACTAGCTAAAATTTCCTAAAACTACTTAAGAGACCCAAAACCTTGCTTGAGGACAATCGAGTCTAATTTGGGCGAAAACAAGATATAATTGGCACGAAACCACTGTCATACTAGTCATAAAACTAGATGAGCCAGAGGCCGATCATAATACCCCAAACTTAAACTTTGCTTGTCCCCAAGCAAACTAGAACTCAAAAAGGACTCAAACTTGGCAAGCTCAAAGGTTTCAATCAAATTCGCAAAAATTTCATGCAATTTCAACAAAACAGTTTTTCTTCAATGTTTTCCCCCCTTTGTAACAATGTAACCCCCACATTCATCTACTTTAAACATTGAGAATTCTATCCTTCATGCAATCATTAATCTAAGTTGAGGATCCAAGTTACACACAAAAGGGAGATCACCAAATTCAAACAATCGCCTTCCTCACAAGGGCATTTAATGTTTCACTCATTCGCTCAGTTTGTCTAGGCTATCAACATTTCACTCAATTTCACTTTTAAGAGCACTTCCCATGAATTTGATTTTCATCTCAAACAAGGTTCCCACGGAAACATGCATGCAGCATCAGATGGTCTTTTAAAGGTTGTAATGGGGCCTGGCTAAGGGTAGGATATTCAAAGGTACTAGGCTTAAGTCCCTAGGAACTAAGAGAGCATGAGCATTTTGATACATTGAATTTCCACTCAAAGTCCTTTTTTCCATTTTTCTTTATGCTTTGGGTGACTACAGTCTTTTCCTTTTTATACCCTTTTTGACATTTTTGTTCTTTTTCTCTTTTTTTTTTCTTTTTGCCTTAGGCTCCAACCTTCACTTTTCTTTTTCTCAATCCCAAACAACACATCATATCCTTGTAGCCACCCCAAACTTAGTTTCTTTCAACCCTTGTCTTGCTAAGCTTCCATGCTCTCCTAATCCTAAGATTGGGTTAACATGGTTTTTTTTTCCAGATTTTAGGCTCATAACATGAGGTCATCACGAAACAATAGGCTAATTAGGCTCAAAGGGGCTAACTAGGGAACATGCATTAGGGATTGGTTCAATTTAAGCCAAGTAGCTAATTCAAAGAAAATTGCCTAAATCATTTGATGCAAACATATAGGCATGCAAACCAAGAAGAGATTCAAGCAAATTCGGGAAAGTGCAGCTCAAAAGTGATTCACACAGTTAAAGACATGTTGGAGGCTCAAATCCTCACCCGGACAATTTTGCAAATTGTTTGACCGAGATTTTATCCCTAGTGTGTGCATCCCTTCACCCCAAACTTATCATAAATCATGCAATCACGACAAAATATCTCAAAGTTCAATTTTCAATTTTTCACATGGGGTCAATTTTCAATTTTTCAGACTTGGGGGGAGGGGGGGGATCATCAAGCCAACATATATCATGCAATCTATCTATGCAAATCCAACAGAATCCACCAAACTTGCCGACACAACACTCACACACAAACTCTTGATCTTCTCAAATTATCCAAGAGCTAAAGGAAAACAAAACAAAAACAAACAATTGGTTCCCTCCCCCACACTTAAAACATACATTGTCCTCAATGAAAGAACATAAATATAAAATCAGAGTGAGGGGAAGGAGAAGGTGCTCCCTGATCAAGTTGTAGTGTAGGTGGGCTCTACCAAGGAGAGCTCCTCAACAATAGCATCTTCAGGCACCGAGTTCTCATGGAATGACTTCAAGCGCTGCCAGTTAACCTTGAAAACTTTGTTGCTACCTGCACTTTTAATTTCAACTGCACCATGAGGGAAAACATTAGTGACAACAAATGGGCCAACCCACTTGGATCGAAGCTTCCCAACCATCACTTTCAGGTGGGAGTTAAACAGTAAAACCTGTTGACCCGCAGAGAATTCTTTCCTAGATATCATCTTGTCATGGAAGTGCTTAGTTTTCTCTTTATAATAAATCCGAGAGCTTTCATAGGCTTCCAACCTAAGATCTTCAAGCTGCTGCAATTGGAGTTTCCTTTCAATGCCTGCCTTTTGCATTTCCAAGTTACAGCTCTTGACCGCCCAATAAGCACGGTGCTCAACTTCTACCGGCAGATGACACGCCTTACCGAACACAAGTCTATAGGCGGACATCCCTATTGGTGTCCATCATTCAAACAATCATTAATCTAAGCAAGGGATCCAAGTTACACATAAAAGGGAGATCACCAAATTCAAACAATCGCCTTCCTCACAAGGGCATTTAGTGTTTCACTCATTCTCTCAGTTTTTGTCAGGCTAGCAACATTTCACTCAATTTTACTTTTAAGAGCACTTCCCATGAATTTGATTTTTATCTCAAAATGGTTCCCACGGAAAACATGCATGCAACATCAAAAGGTCTTTTAAGGGTTGTAATGGGGCCTGGCTAAGGGTAGGATATACAAAGGTACTGGGCTGACGTCCCTAGGAACTAAGAGAGCATGAAACATTTTACACATTTAATTTCCACTCAAATTCCTTTCTTCATTTTTCTTTATGCTTTGGGTGACTACAGCCTTTTCCTTCACATGGCCTTTTGACATTTTTGCACTTTTTTTTCTTTCTTTTTTTTCTCTTTTTTTTTTCTTTTGGCCCTTTGGCTCCAACCTTTTTATTATATTTTTTTTTTCTTTTTTTTTCTCAATCCCAAACAACACATCACACCTTTGTAGCCACCCCAAACTTAGTTTCTTGCAACCATTCTCTTGCTAAGATTCCATGCTCTCCTAATACTAAGATCGGGTTAACATGGTTTTTCTAGTTTTTGGCTCATAACATAAGGTTATCAAGAATTAACAGGCTATCAGGCTCAATGGGGCTAACTAGGAAACATGCATTAGGGATGGTTATTTTAGGCCAAGTGGCTATTTACAAAGAAAATGCCTAAATCATCTGAAGCAAACACATAAACATGCAAACCAAGTAGAGACTCAAGCAAATTCGGGAAAATGCAACTCAAAAGTGATTCTCACAGTTAAAAACATGTTGGATGATCAAATCCTCACCTGGTCATTTTTGCAAATTGTTTGACTGAGATTCTATCCCTAGTGTGTGCTTCCCTTCACCCCAAACTTGTCATAAATCATGGCATTACAACAAAATATCTCAAAGTTTAGGAACCAAATTTTTGTCACATGGGAATCACTTTTCAAAATATTTTTTTTTCTAGGGGGAATCATCACATAATTCATGCATCAATCTGTGCAAAATCAATCAAAATCAATCAAGCTCACCGACCAAAGACTCACACAATTTATTCAAGAGCTAAAAGAAAAACAAGACAAAACACAAAATCAATCAATCTATTCCCTCCCCCACACTTAAAGCATACATTGTCCCCAATGAAACAACATAATTATAAAACCAGAGTGAGGGAAATGAAGGGTGTTCCCTGATCAAGCGGCAGTGTAGGTGGGAGCTTCCGCCTGGATCCCATTGCTTGTAGCATAAGGCTAAAGAGAGGGAGTTCATTCCATGGTCCCATAACTTGCAGCCTTGATATAAGAGTGAGCACTTGACAATTATGGTGACCTTGCCCAATGTGGCGGACTCATCACTCCCTCTTGGTTCAAAGATGACCGCTTTCTCAACAAAGTCCTCCCAATAAAATTGGGGTTTAACCCCTTGGACTGGCCATGGTGCAAAATCCAGTCCCTCCGGTGGTTCCACAGGGGGAGGTGGCAGATAGGTAGGGAGGGTCTCCGGTGCTGCTTCATCTTCTGCACGTTCTTCATTCATTGCGCTAACAAATCCATCACCCGTTAAACCTGCAGAATTCTCAGCACACACCACACAAAGGTTAGTGTTAGTACAGTCAGTAGATATAGTACAATAAAATGAATCAGTAAAGGCCTGAATGTCTGGAAATTCAGCACACAGTTCATCCACCCCATCACTCTCAACACATGCATCTAATTCCAAAGGTTATTCATTATCCTCAAGCTTATTGCCTTGATTGTAAGGATGGACTGCATAAGCTTGAGGCAAATCAGTAACTGACCCTTCTTTTAGAATGGGGCATGCATCAAATAGGTGCTCAGGATAGCCGCACATGCCACAAAACCTTGCCTGCTGAACCTTATCCATTACCAATTGCTTCGCCAAGGAAGTGAGCTCATAAATTTTATTCTCAAGGGCCTGGTTGGAAGAAGAGCTATGAACCTCATTCACACCAATCATGTCAAAACCACTGCTAAACTCATAACTTCCAGCAAAATTAGGATAATTTATGCATGGTGGTGGTTTACTAAAATCAGGATAATACATGCATGGTGGTGGCCTATCAAAGTTAGGATAATATATGCATGGTTCATAATCAACATTAGGCATAAAATCTTGCATATAATTATCCATGGGAAGCACTAAGATTCACAACCAGACAAAGCAGCGGTAACTAATTCAGTAATACAATTTTTTTAATTTAATTTTCTGTTAATAACAACAAGAGTCCCCGGCAACGGCGCCAATTTTGAACGCGTTGTCGCGCACGTGCCAAAAAGCGAGCGGGTTTATAAACTGTAGTTTAGGAAGCGACAACTCGGATATCGTCTCACAAGGACTCTTGACTTGTTATTTACCACAAAAATCGGTTTTTCGGGGGGTTTGGATTGAACTTCAATTAGAAAACAAAGCAAAACAGAGCAATGAAAACAGAGCAGTTTAAGAGATTAACAATTAAGCTAAAGATGATTAATCTACTATTCTCGATTCCCAACTATCATCGGTTCATGTAAATTCCAAGCCCTAAGAAGATTCTAATCCCCTTTCGGTTGTAGCAGCAATTAACAAACGAAATCGCTGCTACGAGAAATATGTTCCTATTCCCGAATTAAACAAACGGGGTTAAGCCCTCATGAACTACGCGAACATAAACGAACACACGCGAATTAAACAAACGTGATTCAATATAGGAACATAACATCACCGAAATAAATCAACACAACACTATACACTCCTGAATTAAACAAACAGAAATATATAGCATACTATTGAAAAGGGAAAAGCAAATAAAACAGGAATTACAGAACCTCAAGTGTGGTGGAAATCGATTACAGTAGACTAATCCAAGAAAATTAGTTCTCCATAAAAATGAAACACAACCAGAAAATATGTGAAAACAATGGAGAATGAAAAGTTCTTTCTAATCTGCCCAGAACAGCCATTTATATAATTCAGGAACTGCGCCTTCTCGCGAGGCGAACACACACTCGCGAGGCGAATCTTATGAAGAGTCTGCAACGTTTGGTATTCTCGCGGGGCGAAGTACGGATCGCGTGGCGAGGAACGGAAGAGTCATGGCTTTTGGTCTTCAGTCTCGCGAGGCGAGACATGGATTCGCGAGACGACACAGAATGGTTTGCATTTTCAGGAACAGTCAGTGTTCAGGGTCGCGAGGCGAGAAGAGGAGTCGCGGGGCGAACCAGAGAGGATGACATTCTGCTGCTCAGGCTGGTTTCAGGGTCGCACGGCGAGAAGACTCTCGCGAGGCGAACACCTCCAGGATTGAAATTTCCCCTGCTTCTTTATTCCCTTAACTTCTAAGTTAACCTGAAAACAATAAAATAGCCATAAGTGCATTATTTGACTCAAAACTGGATAAATTAACCTAAAACTACTTTAGAGACTCAAAACCTTGCTTGAGGACAATCTAATCTAATTTGGGCGAAAACGAAATATAATTAGCACAAAACCCTGGTCATACTAGCCATAAAATTAGATGAGCCAGAGGCTTATCAAAAATCATGGACAGCACACTGAACCGCGCCAGAGAACTCTGGACCCAATTTAGCTTTGATTTTGGCCTATTATGAGAATTCTTGTGAAACCTGAAATAGTAGGTCTCTTCCTTATCTTTCTAAGGACAACAAGATCACCAAAATCCGATATCTGAAGTTCTAGTTATGCTCTGCGCAAGGCAACAGGGTCGGGATGAGTGAAAAATCCGAAAATTAACAACGTTTAGCATTTAAGCCAAATTAAGCCCACTAATGTAACAGTAAAAACAATGATTGTAAAAGTTGTCTAATTTTTGTCTCTCTCTGGCTTGTGCGGCTGTAAACTGCTATGTATGCTTATTGATCCTGACCTAACCCTAGACCAAATTAAGGGCCTCTGAATAAGCTTTACAACAAGGTATCATAGGCCTTCATTGGGCATAAGATGAGTAAGTTAGGCACATTTAAGTGAAGGAACATCATGGGCTGCGCACTAAACCATGACAGAAAACTCGGGACCCAATTTAGCCTTGATTGTGGCCTAATTTGACAATTCTTGTGAAACCTGAAATTGTAGGTCTCTTCCTTATCTTTCTAGGGACAGCAAGATCACCAAAATCCGATTTCTGCGGCTCTAGTTATGCTCTGCATAAGGCAACAAGGTCAGGATGAGTAAAAAATCCGAAAATTAACAACGTTTAGCGTTTAAGCCCAATTAAGCCCAATAATGTTAAATTAAAAACAATGATTGTAAAAGTTGTCTAATTTCCATCTCTCTCTGGATTGTGCGACTGTAAACTGCTATTTATGCTTATTAATCCTGACCTAACTCTAGACCAAATTAAGGACCCCTGAATAATCTTTCCAACAAGGTATCATATGCCTTAATTTTGCTTAAGATTTGTAAGTTAGGCCCATTTCTGTGAAGGAACACCATGGACTACGCATTGAACCGCGCCAAAGAACTCGGGACACAATTTTGCCTTGATTTTGGCCTATTTTGACAATTCTTGTGAAACCTGAAATTGTAGGTCTCTTCCTTATCTTTCTAGGGACAACAAGATCACTAAAATCCGATATCTGCAGCTCTAGTTATGCTCTGCGTAAGGCAACAAGGTCAGGATGAGTGAAAAATCCGAAAATTAACAATGTCTAGCATTGATACCCAATAATATAAAAGCAAAAACAATGATTGTAAAAGTTGTCTAATTTCTGTCTCTCTCTGGCTTGTGCGGCTATAAACTGCTATTTATGCTTATTAATCCTGACCTAACACTAGACCAAATTAAGGTCCTCTGAATAAGCTTTCAAACAAGGTATCATATGCCTTAATTGTGCTTAAGATGAGTAAGTTAGGCCCATTTAAGTGAAGGAACATCATGGACTGCGCACTGAACCACGCCAGAAAACTCGGGACCCAATTTATCCTTGATTTTGGCCTAATTTGACAATTCTTGTGAAACCTGAAATTGTATGTCTCTTCCTTATCTTTCTAGGGACAGCTAGATCACCAAAATCCGATATCAGTAGCCCTAGTTATGCTCTGCGAAAGGCAACAAGGTCAGGATGAGTGAAAAATCCGAAGATTAACAATGTTTAGCAATTTAGCCCAACAAAGTAAAACCAAAAAAAATGATTGTAAAAGTTGTCTAATTTCTGTCTCTCTATGGCTTGTGCGTCTATAAACTGCTATTTATGCTTATTAATCCTGACCTAACCCTAGACCAAATTAAGGGCCTCTGAAAAAGCATTCCAACAAGGTATCATATGCCTTAATTTGGCTTAAGATGAGTAAGTTAGGCCCATTTAAGTGAAGGAACATCATGGACTACGCACTGATCCACGCCAGAGAACTCTGGACCCAATTTAGCCTTGATTTTGGCCTAATATGAGAATTCTTGTGAAACCTGAAATACTAGGTCTCTTACATATCTTTCTAGGGACAAGACCACCAAAATCCGATATCTGTAATTCTAGTTATGCTCTGCGCAAGGCAACAAGGTCAGGATTAGTGAAAAATCTGAAAATTAACAACGTTTAGCATTTAAGACAAATTAAGCCCACTAATGTAACAGTAAAAACAATGATTGTAAAAGTTGTCTAATTTTTGTCTCTCTCTGGCTTGTGCGGCTGTAAACTGCTATGTATGCTTATTAATCCTGACCTAACCCAAGACCAAATTAAGGTCCTCTGAATAAGCTTTACAACAAGGTATCATAGGCCTTCATTGGGCTTAAGATGAGTAAGTTAGGCACATTTAAGTGAAGGAACATCATGGGCTGTGCACTGAACCACAACAGAAAACTCGGGACCCAATATAGCCTTGATTTTGGCCTAATTTGACAATTCTCGTGAAACTTTAAATTGTAGGTCTCTTCCTTATCTTTCTAGGGACAGCAAGATCACCAAAATCCGATATCTGTAGCTCTAGTTATGCTTCGTGCACATGAGTAAAAAACCCGAAAATTAACAACGTTTAGCAATTAAACGCAATAAAGTAAAACCAAAAACACTGACTATAAAAGTTGTCTAATTTCCGTCTCTCTCTGGCTTGTGCGGCTGTAAACTGCTATTTATGCTTATTAATCCTGACCTAACCCTAGACCAAATTAAGGGCCTCTAAATAAGCTTTCGAACAAGGTATCATATGCTATAATTGGGCTTAAGATGAGTAAGTTAGGCCCATTTAAGTGAAGGAACATCATGGACTGCGCACTGATCCGTGCCAGAGAACTCGGGACCCAATTTAGCCTTGATTTTAGCCCAATATGAGAATATTTGTGCAACCTGAAATAGTAGGACGTTTCCTTATCTTTCTAGAGATAGCAATATCACTAATATCCGATATTTGTAGTGCTAGTTATGCTCTGCTCAAGGCAACAAGGTCAGGATGAGTGAAAAATTCGAAAATTAACAACGTTTAGCATTTAATCCCAATTAATCCCAATAATGTAAAAGCAAAAACAATGATTGTAAAAGTTGTCTAATTTCGGTCTCTCTCTGGCTTGTGCGGCTGTAAACTGCTATTTATGCTTAATAATCCTGACGTAACTCTAGACCAAATTAAGGGCCTCTGAAAACAAGGTATCATACGCCTTAATTGGGCTTAAGATGAGTAAGTTAGGCCCATTTAAGTAAAGGAGCATCATCGGATGTGCACTGATCCGCGCCAGAGAACTCGGGACCCAATTTAGCCTTGATTTTGGCCTAATTTGAGAGTTCTAGTGAATCCTGAAATTGTAGGTCTCTTCATTATCTTTCTAGGGACAGCAACATCACCAAAATCCGATATATGTAGCTATAGTTATGCTCTGCGTAAGGCAACAAGGTCAGGGAGAGTGAAAAATCTGGAAATTAACAATGTTTAGGAATTAAGCCCAATAATGTAAAAGCAAAAACAATGATTGTAAAAGTTGTCTAATTACCGTCTCTCCCTGGCTTGTGCGGCGATAAACTCTGATGCTTATTAATCCTTGCCTAACCACAGACTAAATTAAGGGCCTCTGAATAAACTTTACAACAAGGTATCATATGCCTTAATTGGGCTTGAGATGAGTAAGTTAGGCCCATTTAAGTAAAGGAACATCATGGACAGCGCACTGATCCGCGCTTGATAACTCGGGACCCAATTTAGCCTTGATTTTGGCCTAATTTGAGAATTCTTGTGAAACCTAAAATTGTAGGTATCTTCCTTATCTTTCTAGGGACAGCAAGATCACCAAAATCCCATATATGTAGCTCCAGTTATGCTCTGCGCAAGACTACAAGGTCAGGATGAGTGAAAAATCCGAAAATTAACAATGTTTAGCAATTAAGCCCAGTTAAGCCCAATAATGCTAAAGCAAAAACAATGATTGTAAAAGTTGTCTAACTTCCATCTCTCTCTGGATTGTGCGGCTGTAAACTGCTATTTATGCTTATTAATCCTGACCTAACTCTAGACCAAATTAAGGACCCCTGAATAATCTTTCCAACAAGGTATCATATGCCTTAATTTTGCTTAAGATTTGTAAGTTAGGCCCATTTCTGTGAAGGAACACCATGGACTACGCACTGAACCGCGCCAAAGAACTCGGGACACAATTTTGCCTTGATTTTGGCCTATTTTGACAATTCTTGTGAAACCTGAAATTGTAGGTCTCTTCCTTATCTTTCTAGGGACAACAAGATCACCAAAATCCGATATCTGCAGCTCTAGTTATGCTCTGCGTAAGGCAACAAGGTCAGGATGAGTGAAAAATCCGAAAATTAACAATGTCTAGCATTGATACCCAATAATGTAAAAGCAAAAACAATGATTGTAAAAGTTGTCTAATTTCTGTCTCTCTCTGGCTTGTGCGGCTATAAACTGCTGTTTATGCTTATTAATCCTGACCTAACACTAGACCAAATTAAGGTCCTCTGAATAAGCTTTCAAACAAGGTATCATATGCCTTAATTGTGCTTAAGATGAGTAAGTTAGGCCCATTTAAGTGAAGGAACATCATGGACTGCGCACTGAACCACGCCAGAAAACTCGGGACCCAATTTATCCTTGATTTTGGCCTAATTTGACAATTTTTGTGAAACCTGAAATTGTATGTCTCTTCCTTATCTTTCTAGGGACAGGTAGATCACCAAAATCCGATATCAGTAGCCCTAGTTATGCTCTGCGAAAGGCAACAAGGTCAGGATGAGTGAAAAATCCGAAGATTAACAATGTTTAGCAATTTAGCCCAACAAAGTAAAACCAAAAAAAATGATTGTAAAAGTTGTCTAATTTCTGTCTCTCTATGGCTTGTGCGTCTATAAACTGCTATTTATGCTTATTAATCTTGACCTAACCCTAGACCAAATTAAGGGCCTCTGAAAAAGCATTCCAACAAGGTATCATATGCCTTAATTTGGCTTAAGATGAGTAAGTTAGGCCCATTTAAGTGAAGGAACATCATGGACTACGCACTGATCCACGCCAGAGAACTCTGGACCCAATTTAGCCTTGATTTTGGCCTAATATGAGAATTCTTGTGAAACCTGAAATACTAGGTCTCTTACTTATCTTTCTAGGGACAAGACCACCAAAATTCGATATATGTAATTCTAGTTATGCTCTGCGCAAGGCAACAAGGTCAGGATTAGTGAAAAATCTGAAAATTAACAACGTTTAGCATTTAAGACAAATTAAGCCCACTAATGTAACAGTAAAAATAATGATTGTAAAAGTTGTCTAATTTTTGTCTCTCTCTGGCTTGTGCGGCTGTAAACTGCTATGTATGCTTATTAATCCTGACCTAACCCTAGACCAAATTAAGGTCCTCTGAATAAGCTTTACAACAAGGTATCATAGGCCTTCATTGGGCTTAAGATGAGTAAGTTAGGCACATTTAAGTGAAGGAACATCATGGGCTGTGCACTGAACCACAACAGAAAACTCGGGACCCAATATAGCCTTGATTTTGGCCTAATTTGACAATTCTCGTGAAACTTGAAATTGTAGGTCTCTTCCTTATCTTTCTAGGGACAGCAAGATCACCAAAATCCGATATCTGTAGCTCTAGTTATGCTCTGTGCAAGGCAACAAGGTCAGGATGAGTAAAAAACCCGAAAATTAACAACGTTTAGCAATTAAACGCAATAAAGTAAAACCAAAAACACTGACTATAAAAGTTGTCTAATTTCCGTCTCTCTCTGGCTTGTGCGGCTGTAAACTGCTATTTATGCTTATTAATCCTGACCTAACCCTAGACCAAATTAAGGGCCTCTAAATAAGCTTTCGAACAAGGTATCATATGCTATAATTGGGCTTAAGATGAGTAAGTTAGGCCCATTTAAGTGAAGGAACATCATGGACTGCGCACTGATCCGTGCCAGAGAACTCGGGACCCAATTTAGCCTTGATTTTAGCCCAATATGAGAATATTTGTGCAACCTGAAATAGTAGGACGTTTCCTTATCTTTCTAGAGATAGCAATATCACTAATATCCGATATTTGTAGTGCTAGTTATGCTCTGCTCAAGGCAACAAGGTCAGGATGAGTGAAAAATTCGAAAATTAACAACGTTTAGCATTTAATCCCAATTAATCCCAATAATGTAAAAGCAAAAATAATGATTGTAAAAGTTGTCTAATTTCGGTCTCTCTCTGGCTTGTGCGGCTGTAAACTGCTATTTATGCTTAATAATCCTGACGTAACTCTAGACCAAATTAAGGGCCTCTGAAAACAAGGTATCATACGCCTTAATTGGGCTTAAGATGAGTAAGTTAGGCCCATTTAAGTAAAGGAGCATCATCGGATGTGCACTGATCCGCGCCAGAGAACTCAGGACCCAATTTAGCCTTGATTTTGGCCTAATTTGAGAGTTCTAGTGAATCCTGAAATTGTAGGTCTCTTCATTATCTTTCTAGGGACAGCAACATCACCAAAATCCGATATATGTAGCTATAGTTATGCTCTGCGTAAGGCAACAAGATCAGGGAGAGTGAAAAATCTGGAAATTAACAATGTTTAGGAATTAAGCCCAATAATGTAAAAGCAAAAACAATGATTGTAAAAGTTGTCTAATTACCGTCTCTCCCTGGCTTGTGCGGCGATAAACTCTGATGCTTATTAATCCTTGCCTAACCACAGACTAAATTAAGGGCCTCTGAATAAACTTTACAACAAGGTATCATATGCCTTAATTGGGCTTGAGATGAGTAAGTTAGGCCCATTTAAGTAAAGGAACATCATGGGCCAAGACAGCGATCCGCGCTTGATAACTCGGGACCCAATTTAGCCTTGATTTTGGCCTAATTTGAGAATTCTTGTGAAACCTAAAATTGTAGGTATCTTCCTTATCTTTCTAGGGACAGTAAGATCACCAAAATCCCATATATGTAGCTCCAGTTATGCTCTGCGCAAGACTACAAGGTCAGGATGAGTGAAAAATATGAAAATTAACAATGTTTAGCAATTAAGCCCAGTTAAGCCCAATAATGCTAAAGCAAAAACAATGATTGTAAAAGTTGTCTAACTTCCATCTCTCTCTGGATTGTGCGGCTGTAAACTACTATTTATGCTTATTAAACCTGACCTAACCCTACACCAAATTAAGGGCCTCTGAATAAGTTTTCCAACAAGGTATCATATGCCTTAATTGGGGTTAAGATGAGTAAGTTAGGTGCATTTAAGGGAAGGAACATCATGGACTGCATACTGATCCACGTCAGAGAACTTGGGACTTAATTTTGGCCTAATTTAAGAATTCTTGAGAAACCTGAAAGTGTAGGTCTCTTCCTTATCTTTCTAGGGACAGCAAGATCACCAAAATCCGATATTTGTAGCTCTAGTTATGCTCTGCGCAAGGCAACAAGGTCAGGATGAGTGAAAAATCAGAAAATTAACAATGTTTAGTATCTAAGCCCAATTAAGCCCAATAATGTAAAAGCAAAAACAATGATTGTAAAAGTTGTCTACTTTTCGTCTCTCTCTGGCTTGTGAGGCTGTAAACTGCTATGTATGCTTATTAATCCAGACCTAACCCTAGACCAAATTAAAAGCCTCTGAAGAAGCTTTCCAACAAGATATCATATGCCTTAATTGGGCTTAAGATGAGTAAGTTAGGCCCATTTAAGTGAAGGAACATCATGGACTGCGCACTACACGACGCCAGAAAACTCGGGACCCAATTTACCCTTGATTTTGGACTAATTTGACAATTCTTCAAACGTTAAATTGTAGGTCTCTTCCTTAGCTTTCTAGGGACAGCAAGATCACCAAAATTCGATATCTGTAGCTCTAGTTATGCTCTGCGCAAGGCAACAAGGTCAGGATGAGTGAAAAATCCGAAAATTAACAATGTTTAGCAAATAAGCCCAATAATGTAAAAGCAAAAACAATGGTTGTAAAATCTGTCTAATTTCCATCTCTCTCTAGATTGTGCGGCTCTAAACTGTTATTTATGCTTATTAATCCTGACCTAAACCTAGACCAAATTAGGGGCCTTTGAATAAGCTTTCCAACAAGGTATCATATGCCTTAATTGGGATTAAGATGAGTAAGTTAGGCCCATTTAAGAGAAGGAATATCATGGACTACGCACCGATCCGTGTTAGAGAACTCGGGACCTAATTTAGCCTTGATTTTGGACTAATTTGACAATTCTTGTGAAACCTGAAATTGTAGGTCTCTTCCTAATCTTTCTTGGGACAGCAAGATCACCAAAATCCGATATATGTAGCTCCAGTTATACTCTGCTCAAGACTACAAGGTCAGGATGAGTGAAAAACCCAAAAATTAACAATGTTTAGCTATTAAGCTCAGTTAAGCCCAATAATGCAAAAGCAAAAACAATGATTGTAAAAGCTGTCTAATTTCCATCTCTCTCTGGCTTGTGTGGCTGTAAACTGCTATTTATGCTTATTAATCCTGACCTAACCCTAGACCAAATTAAGGGCCTCTGAATAAGGTCTCCAACAAGGTATCATATGCCTTAATTGGGCTTAAGATGAGTAAGTTAGGCCCATTTAAGAGAAGGAATATCATGGACTACGCACCGATCCGTGTTAGAGAACTCGGGACCTAATTTAGCCTTGATTTTGGACTAATTTGACAATTCTTGTGAAAGCTGAAATTGTAGGTCTCTTCCTAATCTTTCTTGGGACAGCAAGATCACCAAAATCCGATATATGTAGCTCCAGTTATACTCTGCTCAAGACTACAAGGTCAGGATGAGTGAAAAACCCAAAAATTAACAATGTTTAGCTATTAAGCTCAGTTAAGCCCAATAATGCAAAAGCAAAAACAATGATTGTAAAAGCTGTCTAATTTCCATCTCTCTCTGGCTTGTGCGGCTGTAAACTGCTATTTATGCTTATTAATCGTGACCTAACCCTAGACCAAATTAAGGGCCTCTGAATAAGGTCTCCAACAAGGTATCATATGCCCTAATTGGGCTTAAGATGAGTAAGTTTGGCCCATTTAAGTGAAGGAACATCATGGACTGCATACCGTTCCGCGTCAGAGAACACGGGACTTGATTTTGGCCTAATTTGAAAATTCTTGTGAAACCTGAAATTGTAGGTCTCCTCCTTATCTTTCTAGGGACAGCAAGATCAACAAAATCCGATATCTGTAGCTCTAGTTATGCTCTGCGCAAGGCAACAAGGTCAGGATGAGTGAAAAATCCGAAAATTAACAACGTTTAGTATTTAAGCCCAATTAAACCCAATAATGTAAAGGCAAAAACAATGATTGTAAAAGTTGTCTAATTTCCGTCTCTCTCTGGCTTGTGCGGCTGTAAACTACTATTTTTGCTTACTAATCCAGACCTAACCCTAGACCAAATTAATGGCCTTTGAATAAGCTTTTCAACAAGGTATCATATGCCTTTATTGGGCTTAAGATGAGTAAGTTTGGCCCATTTAAGTGAAGAACATCATGGAATGCGCACTGATCCGCGCCAGAGAACTCGGGACCCAATTAAGCCTTTATTTTGGCCTAATTTGACAATTCTTGTGAATCTTTAAATTGTAGGTCTCTTCCTTGTATTTCTAGGGACAGCAAGATCACCAAAATCCGATAGCTGTAGCTCTAGTTATGCTTTGCTTAAGGCAACAAGGTCAGCATGAGTGAAAAATCCGAAAATTACCATTGTTTAGCAATTAAGCCCAATAATGGAAAATCAGAAACAACGATTGTAAAAGTTGTCTAATTCCATCTCTCTCTACGGCTTGTGCGCTGAAAACCGCTTCTTATGTTTATTAATCCCGACCTAACAATAGACCAATTAAGGGTGAATAAGCATTCCGCACGCGCGTCAAAAAGCGGCGGTTATAAAAATATGTAGTGCGGGAAGCGACAACTCGAGTATCGTGTCACAAGGACTCTTGGGTTGTTGTTAACAGAAAAATCAATTTGGGGGGGGTTGGATTTGAAATTAAATAAAGAAAACAAAGCAGAAAGACAATGCAAACTAAATAATTACCAAATAAACTAAAGCGATTAACCTACTGTTCTCGGTTTCCCACTATCATTGATTTACATAATTCCATGCCCTAAGCAGATTCTAAACCCTTTTCGATTGTAGCATCAATTAACAAGCGAAATCAACGCTACGAGACATATGTTCCTATTCCCAAATTAAGCAAACGGGGTGAAGCACTCATGAACTAAGCGAACATGAACGAACACA
>JAUPTC010000011.1:6458780-6512385 GCA_030762895.1 Sophora flavescens | reverse complement strand
GTTGGAATGCTTATTCAGAGGCCCTTACTTTGGTCTAGGGTTAGGTCAGGATTAATAAGCATAAATAGCAGTTTAAAGCCGCACAAGCCAGAGAAAGATTTAAATTAGACAACTATTAAAATCATTATTTTTCCTTTTACATTATTGGGCTTAATTGGGCTTAATTGTAAAACATTGTTAATTTTCGGATTTTTCACTCCTCCTGACGTTGTTGCCTTCATCAGAGCATAACTATTGCTACAGATATCGGATTTTGTTGATCTTGCTGTCCCTAGAAAGATAAGGAAGAGACTTACAATTTCTGGTGTCACAATAATTGTCAAATTCGGCAAAAATCAAGGCTAAATTGGGTCCCGAGTTCTCTGGCGCGGATCGGTGCGCAGTCCATGATGTTCCTTCACTTAAATGGTACTAACTTACTCATGTTAAGCCCAATTAAGGCATATGATACCTTGTTGGAAAGCTTATTCAGAGGCGCTTAATTTGGTCTAGGGTTAGGTCAGGATTAACAAGTATAAATAGCAATTTAAAGCCTCACAAGCCAGAGAGAGACGGAAATTAGACAACTTTTACAATCATTGTTTTTGCTTTTACATTATTGGGCTTAATTTGGCTTAATTGATAAACATTCTTAATTTTCGGATTTTTCACTCCTCCTGACCTTGTTGCCTTGCGCAGAACATAACTAGAGCTACAATTATCGGATTTTGTTGATCTGGCTGTCCCTAGAAAGATAAGGAAGAGACTTACAATTTCAGGTTTCAGAAGAATTGTCAAATTGGGCCAAAGTCAAGGCTAAATTGGTTCCCGAGTTCTCTGGCGCGGATCAGTGCGCAGTCCATGTTGTTCCTTCACTTAAATGGTCCTAACTTACTCATCTTAAGTCCAATTAAGGCATATGATACCTTGTTGGAAAACTTATTCAGAGGCCCTTAATTTGGTCTACGGTTAGGTCGGGATTAATAAGCATAAAATGCAGTTTACAGCCGCAAAAGCCAGAGAGTGACGGAAATTAGACAACTTTTACAATCATTGTTTTTGCTTTTACATTATTGGTCTTAATTAGTAAACATTGTTAATTTTCATATTTGTCATTCATCCTGACCTTGTTGCCTTGCGCAGAGCATAACTAGAGCTACAGATATCCGATTTTGGTGATCTTGCTGTCCCTAGAAAGATAAGGAAGAGACCTACAATTTCTGGTATTTCAAGAATTGTCAAATTAGCCCAAAATCAAGGCTAAATTGGGACCTGAGTTATCTGACGCGGATCTGTGCGCCGTCCATGATGTTCATTCACTTAAATGGGTCTAACTTACTCATCTTAAGCCCAATTATGTCAAATGATACCTTGTTGGAAAGCTTATTCAAAGGCCCTTAGTTTGGCCTAGGGTTAGGTCAAGATTAATAAGCATAAATAACAGTTTACAGCCGCACAAGCCAGAGAGAGACAAAAATTAGGCAACTTTTACAATCGTTGTTTTTGCTTTTACATTATTGGGCTTAATTGGGCTTAATTGCTAAACATTGTTAATATTGGGATTTTTCACTCATGCTGGCCTTGTTGCCTTGCGCAGTGCATAACTAGAGCTGCAGATATCGGATTTTGGTGATCTTGCTGTCCTTAGAAAGATAAGGAAGAGACCTAAAATTTCAGGTTTCACAAGAATTGTCTAATTAGGCGAAAATCAAGGCTAAATTGGGTCCCGAGTTCTCTGGTGCGGATCAGTGCGCAGTCCTTGATGTTCCTTCACTTAAATTGGCCTAACTTACTCATCTTAAGCCCAATTAAGGCATATGATACCTTTTTGGAAAGCTTATTCAAAGGCCCTTAATTTGGTCTAGGGTTCGGTCAGGATTAATAAGCATAAATAACAATTTACAGTCGCACAAGCCAGAGAGAGATGGAAATTAAACAACTTTTACAATAATTGTTTTTGCTTCTACATTATTGGGCTTCATTTCTAAACATTGTTAATTTTTGGATTTTTCACTCATCCTGACCTTGTTGCCTTGTGCATAGCATAACTAGAGCTACATATATCGGATTTTGTTGATCTTGCTGTCCCTAGAAAGATAAGGAAGAGACCTACAATTTCAAGTTTCACATGAATTCTCAACTTAGGCCAAAATCAAGGCTAAATTGGGTCCCGAGTTCTCTGACGCGGATCAGTACGCAGTCCATGATGTTCCTTCACTTAAATGATCCTCACTTACTCATCTTAAGCCCAATTAAGGCATATGATACCTTGTTGGAAAGCTTATTCAAAGGCCCTTAATTTGATCTAGAGTTAGGTCTGGATTAGTAAGCAAAAATAGCAGTTTACAGCCGCATAAGCCAGAGAGAGACGGAAATTGGACAACTTTTACAATCATTGTTTTTGCTTTTACATTGTTGGGCTTAATTGCTAAACATAGTTAATTTTCGGATTTTTCACTCATCCTGACCTTGTTGCCTTGCGCAGAGCTTAACTAGAGCTACAGATATCAGATTTTGGTGATATTGCTGTCCCTAGAAAGATAAGGAAGAGACCTACACTTTCAGGTGCCTCAAGAATTATCAAATTAGGCCAAAATAAAGGCTAATTTGGGTCATGAGTTCTCTGGCGCCGATCAGTGCGCAGTCTTTGATGTTCCTTCACTTAAATGGGCCAAACTTACCCTTCTTAAGTCAAATTAAGGCATATGATACCTTGTTGGAAAGCTTATTCATAGGCCCTTAATTTGGTCTAGGGTTAGGTCGGGATTAATAAACATAAATAGCTGTTTATAACCGAACAAGCCAGAGAGTGACGGAAATTAGACAACTTTTACAATCATTGTTTTTGCTTTTACATTATTGGGCTTAATTGGGCTTAATTGCTTAACATTGTTAATTTTCGAATTTTTCACTTATCCTCACCTTGTTGGCTTGCGCAGAGCATAACTAGAGCTACAGATATCGGATTTTGGTGATCTTGCTGTCCCTAGAAAGACAAGGAAGAGACCTACAATTTTAGGGTCACAAGAATTGTCGAATTAGGCCAAAATAAATCCTAAATTGGGTCCCGAGTTCTCTGTCGTGGATCATTGCGCTGTCCATGATGTTCCTTCACTTAAATGGGCATAGCTTACTCATCTTAAGCCCAATTAAGGCATATGATAGCATGTTGGAAAGCTTATTCAGAGGCCGTTGATCAGCCTCTGGCTCAGCTAGTTTTATGACTAGTATGGCCGTGGTTTTGTTCTAATTATATCTCATTTTTGCCCAAATTAGACTTGATTGTCTTCAAGCAGCATTTTGAGTCTCTAGAGTATTTTTAGGTTAATTTAGCTGATTTAGAGTCGAATAAAGTACTTACTGTTAATCCTTGTTTTCAGGTAGTAAAAAGAAGCAGTTCTGGAGTTTTTCGCCCCGCGAGAGGCTATTCGCCCCTGCGAACTGAAGGTATTGTGCCAGAAAATGCAAACCTTTGTGTCGCCTCGCGAACCATTTCTTCGCCTCGCGAGCCTGGAAGACCAGAAGCCATCACGGTTAGCCCCTGATGCTCATCACGGGCATAAAAAGAAGACTCTTCCATTGCTCGCCTCGCGAATACTAAGCTCGCCTCGCGAGAAAGCCAAACACTGAAGACTGTTCATAATATTCGCCTCGCAATGGTATGCTCGCCTCGCGAGCTCGCAGAATCCAGAATCTGTACTTAAGTCTGTTTTAGGGCAGAACTGAGATCCTCTCTTCTTTTCTTCTTCTCTTTAGTTTAGACGACTGCAAATTAGGTTTAGGTTTATGTTTGAAATGGAGAACTAGTCTCCTTGATTAATCTACTACGATTGGGTTCCATTGACGCTTGAGGTTTTGTAATTCCTAAACTTAATGCTATTCTCTTTCAATACTTGTTTTATATGTTATGTTTTCTTAATTCAGAATCGTATAGAATAGGTGTTTATTTATTTCGATGATCGTATGTTCCTATACTTAATCGCGTTTTCTTAATTCGCGTGTGTTCGTTCATGTTCGCTTATTCATGAGTGCTTCACCCCGTTTGCTTAATTCGGGAATAGGAACATATGTCTCGTAGCGATGATTTCGCTTGTTAATTGATGCTACAATCGAAAAGGGTTTAGAATCTGCTTAGGGCATGGAATTATGTAAACCAATGATAGTGGGAAACCGAGAACAGTAGGTTAATCGCTTTAGTTTATTTGGTAATTATTTAGTTTGCATTGTCTTTCTGCTTTGTTTTCTTTATTTAATTTCAAATCCAACCCCCCACCCCCCAAATTGATTTTTCTGTTAACAACAACCCAAGAGTCCTTGTGACACGATACTCGAGTTGTCGCTTCCCAGACTACATATTTTTATAATCGCCGCTTTTTGACGCGCGCGCGGCAAATACGTCAGCCCTTAATTGGTCTATTGTTAGGTCAGGATTAATAAACATAAGAAGCAGTTTTCAGCCGCACAAGCCAGAGAGAGACAGAATTAGACAACTTTTACAATCGTTGTTTCTGATTTTCCATTATTGGGCTTAATTGCTAAACAATGGTAATTTTCGGATTTTTCACTCATGCTGACCTTGTTGCCTTAAGCAAAGCATAACTAGAGCTACAGATATCGGATTTTGGTGATCTTGCTGTCCCTAGAAATATAAGGAAGAGACCTACAATTTATGGTTTCACAAGAATTGTCAAATTAGACCAAAATAAAGGCTTAATTGGGTCCCGAGTTCTCTGGCGCGGATCAGTGCGCATTCCATGATGTTCTTCACTTAAATGGGCCTAACTTACTCATCTTAAGCCCAATAAAGGCATATGATACCTTGTTGGAAAGCTTATTCAAAGGCCATTAATTTGGTCTAGGGTTAGGTCTGGATTAGTAAGCATAAATAGCAGTTTACAGCCGCACAAGCCAGAGAGAGACGGAAATTAGACAACTTTTACAATCATTGTTTTTGCCTTTACATTATTGGGCATAATTGGGCTTAAATACTAAACGTTGTTAATTTTCGGATTTTTCACTCATCCTGACCTTGTTGCCTTGCGCAGAGCATAACTAGAGCTACAGATATCGGATTTTGTTGATCTTGCTGTCCCTAGAAAGATAAGGAGGAGACCTACAATTTCAGGTTTCACAAGAATTTTCAAATTAGGCCAAAATCAAGTCCCGAGTTCTCTGACGCGGAACGGTATGCAGTCCATGATGTTCCTTAACTTAAATGAGCCTAACTTACTCATCTTAAGCCCAATTAAGGCATATGATACCTTGTTGGAGACCTTATTCAGAGGCCCTTAATTTGGTCTAGGGTTAGGTCAGGATTAATAAGCATAAATAGCAGTTTACAGCCGCACAAGCCAGAGAGAGATGGAAATTAGACAGCTTTTACAATCATTGTTTTTGCTTTTGCATTGTTGGGCTTAACTGAGCTTAATAGCTAAACATTGTTAATTTTTGGGTTTTTCACTCATCCTGACCTTGTAGTCTTGAGCAGAGTATAACTGGAGCTACATATATCAGATTTTGGTGATCTAGCTGTCCCAAGAAAGATTAGGAAGAGACCTACAATTTCAGGTTTCACAAGAATTGTCAAATTAGTCCAAAATCAAGGCTAAATTAGGTCCCGAGTTCTCTAACACGGATCAGTGCGTAGTCCATGATATTCCTTCTCTTAAATGGGCCTAACTTACTCATCTTAAGCCCAATTAAGGCATATGATACCTTGTTGGAGACCTTATTCAGAGGCCCTTAATTTGGTCTAGGGTTAGGTCAGGATTAATAAGCATAAATAGCTGTTTACAGCCGCACAAGCCAGAGAGAGATGGAAATTAGACAGCTTTTACAATCATTGTTTTTGCCTTTGCATTATTGGGCTTAACTGAGCTTAATAGCTAAACATTGTTAATTTTTGGGTTTTTCACTCATCCTGACCTTGTAGTCTTGAGCAGAGTATAACTGGAGCTACATATATCGGATTTTGGTGATCTTGCTGTCCCAAGAAAGATTAGGAAGAGACCTACAATTTCAGGTTTCACAAGAATTGTCAAATTAGTCCAAAATCAAGGCTAAATTAGGTCCCGAGTTCTCTAACACGGATCGGTGTGTAGTCCATGATATTCCTTCTCTTAAATGGGCCTAACTTACTAATCTTAATCCCAATTAAGGCATATGATACCTTGTTGGAAAGCTTATTCAAAGGCCCTTAATGTGGTCTAGGTTTAGGTCAGGATTAATAAGCATAAATAACAGTTTACAGCCGCACAATCTAGAGAGAGATGGAAATTAGACAGCTTTTACAACCATTGTTTTTGCATTTACATTATTGGGCTTATTTGCTAAACATTGTTAATTTTCGGATTTTTCACTCATCCTGACCTTGTTGCCTTGCGCAGAGCATAACTAGAGCTACAGATATCGAATTTTGGTGACCTTGCTGTCCCTAGAAAGCTAAGGAAGAGACCTACAATTTAACGTTTCAAGAATTGTCAAATTAGTCCAAAATCAAGGCTAAATTGGGTCCCGAGTTTTCTGGCGTCGTGCAGTGCGCAGTCCATGATGTTCCTTCACTTAAATGGGCCTAACTTACTCATCTTAAGCCCAATTAAGGCATATGATATCTTGTTGGAAAGCTTCTTCAGAGGCTTTTAATTTGGTCTAGGGTTAGGTCTGGATTAATAAGCATACATAGCAGTTTACAGCCTCACAAGCCAGAGAGAGACGAAAATTAGACAACTTTTACAATCATTGTTTTTGCTTTTACATTATTGGGCTTAATTGGGCTTAGATACTAAACATTGTTAATTTTCTGATTTTTCACTCATCCTGACCTTGTTGCCTTGTACAGAGCATAACTAGAGCTACATATATGGGATTTTGGTGATCTTGCTGTCCCTAGAAAGATAAGGAAGATACCTACAATTTTAGGTTTCACAAGAATTCTCAAATTAGGCGAAAATCAAGGCTAAATTGGGTCCCGAGTTATCAAGCGCGGATCAGTGCGCTGTCCATGATGTTCCTTTACTTAAATGGGCCTAACTTACTCATCTCAAGCCCAATTAAGGCATATGATACCTTGTTGTAAAGTTTATTCAGAGGCCCTTAATTTTGTCTATGGTTAGGCAAGGATTAATAAGCATCAGAAGCAGTTTATCGCCGCACAAGCCAGGGAGAGACGGTAATTAGACAACTTTTACAATCATTGTTTTTGCTTTTACATTATTGGGCTTAATTCCTAAACATTGTTAATTTCCAGATTTTTCACTCTCCCTGACCTTGTTGCCTTACGCAGAGCATAACTAGAGCTACATATATCGGATTTTGGTGATGTTGCTGTCCCTAGAAAGATAATGAAGAGACCTACAATTTCAGGTTTCACTAGAACTCTCAAATTAGGCCCAAATCAAGGCTAAATTGGGTCCCGAGTTCTCTGGCGCGGATCAGTGCACATCCGATGATGCTCCTTCACTTAAATGGGCCTAACTTACTCATCTTAAGCCCAATTAAGGCGTATGATACCTTGTTTTCAGAGGCCCTTAATTTGGTCGAGAGTTACGTCAGGATTATAAAAGCATAAATAGCAGTTTACAGTGCTGCACAAGCCAGAGAGAGACCGAAATTAGACAACTTTTACAATCATTGTTTTTGCTTTTACATTATTGGGATTAAATGCTAAACGTTGTTAATTTTCGAATTTTTCACTCATCCTGACCATGTTGCCTTGAGCAGAGCATAACTAGCACTACAGATATCGGATATTAGTGATATTGCTATCTCTAGAAAGATAAGGAAACGTCCTACTATTTCAGGTTGCACAAATATTCTCATATTGGGCTAAAATCAAGGCTAAATTGGGTCCCGAGTTCTCTGGCACGGATCAGTGCGCAGTCCATGATGTTCCTTCACTTAAATGGGCCTAACTTACTCATCTTAAGCCTAATTATAGCATATGATACCTTGTTCGAAAGCTTATTCAGAGGCCCTTAATTTGGTCTAGGGTTAGGTCAGGATTAATAAGCATAAATAGCAGTTTACAGCCGCACAAGCCAGAGAGAGACGGAAATTAGACAACTTTTATAGTCAGTGTTTTTGGTTTTACTTTATTGCGTTTAATTGCTAAACGTTGTTAATTTTCGTGTTTTTTACTCATCCTGACCTTGTTGCCTTGCACAGAGCATAACTAGAGCTACAGATATCGGATTTTGGTGATCTTGCTGTCCATAGAAAGATAAGGAAGAGACCTACAATTTCAAGTTTCACGAGAATTGTCAAGTTAGGCCAAAATCAAGGCTAAATTGGGTCCCGAGTTTTCTGTCGTGGTTCAGTGCGCAGCCCATGATGTTCCTTCACTTAAATGTGCCTAACTTACTCATCTTAAGCCCAATGAAGGCCTATGATACCTTGTTGTAAAGCTTATTCAGAGGACCTTAATTTGGTCTAGGGTTAGGTCAGGATTAATAAGCATACATAGCAGTTTACAGCCGCACAAGCCAGAGAGAGACAAAAATTAGACAACTTTTACAATCATTGTTTTTACTGTTACATTAGTGGGCTTAATTTGTCTTAAATGCTAAACGTTGTTAATTTTCGGATTTTTCACTGATCCTGACCTTGTTGCCTTGCGCAGAGCATAACTAGAATTACAGATATCGGATTTTGGTGATCTTGTCCCTAGAAAGATAAGTAAGAGACCTAGTATTTCAGGTTTCACAAGAATTCTCATATTAGGCCAAAATCAAGGCTAAATTGGGTCCAGTGTTCTCTGGCGTGGATCAGTGCGTAGTCCATGATGTTCCTTCACTTAAATGGGCCTAACTTACTCATCTTAAGCCAAATTAAGGCATATGATACCTTGTTGGAATGCTTTTTCAGAGGCCCTTAATTTGGTCTAGGGTTAGGTCAGGATTAATAAGCATAAATAGCAGTTTATAGACGCACAAGCCATAGAGAGACAGAAATTAGACAACTTTTACAATCATTTTTTTTTGGTTTTACTTTGTTGGGCTAAATTGCTAAACATTGTTAATCTTCGGATTTTTCACTCATCCTGACCTTGTTGCCTTTCGCAGAGCATAACTAGAGCTACTGATATCGGATTTTGGAGATCTAGCTGTCCCTAGAAAGATAAGGAAGAGACATACAATTTCAGGTTTCACAAGAATTGTCAAATTAGGCCAAAATCAAGGATAAATTGGGTCCCGAGTTTTCTGGTATGGTTCAGTGCGCAGTCCATGATGTTCCTTCACACAAATGGGCCTAACTTACTCATCTTAAGCACAATTAAGGCATATGATACCTTGTTTGAAAGCTTATTAAGAGGACCTTAATTTGCTCTAGTGTTAGGTCAGGATTAATAAGCATAAATAGCAGTTTATAGCCGCACAAGCCAGAGAGAGACAGAAATTAGACAACTTTTACAATCATTGTTTTTGCTTTTACATTATTCGGTATCAATGCTAGACATTGTTAATTTTCGGATTTTTCACTCATCCCGACCTTGTTGCCTTACGCGGAGCATAACTAGAGCTGCAGATATCGGATTTTGGTGATCTTGTTGTCCCTAGAAAGATAAGGAAGAGACCTACAATTTCAGGTTTCACAAGAATTGTCAAAATAGGCTAAAATAAAGGCAAAATTGTGTCCCGAGTTCTTTGGTGCGGTTCAGTGCGTAGTCCATGGTGTTCCTTCACTGAAATGGGCCTAACTTACAAATCTTAAGCAAAATTAAGGCATATGATACCTTGTTGGAAAGATTATTCAGGGGTCCTTAATTTGGTCTAGAGTTAGGTCAGGATTAATAAGCATAAATAGCAGTTTACAATAGCACAATCCAGAGAGAGATGGAAATTAGACAACTTTTACAATCATTGTTTTTAATTTAACATTATTGGGCTTAATTGGGCTTAGATACTAAACATTGTTAATTTTCTGATTTTTCACTCATCCTGACCTTGTTGCCTTATGCAGAGCATAACTAGAGCCGCAGAAATCGGATTTTGGTGATCTTGCTGTCCCTAGAAAGATAAGGAAGAGACCTACAATTTCAGGCTTCACAAGAATTGTCAAATTAGGCCAAAATCAAGGCTAAATTGGGTCCCGAGTTTTCTGGTGCGGTTCAGTGCGCAATCCATGATGTTCCTTCACTTAAATGGGCCTAACTTACTCATCTTAAGCCCAATTAAGGCATATGATACCTTGCTGGAACGCTTATTCAGAGGCCCTTAATTTGGTCAAGGGTTAGGTTTGGATTAATAAGCATAAATAGCATTTTACAGCCGCACAAGCCAGAGAGAGATGGAAATTAGACAAATTTTACAATCATTGTTTTTTACTTTTACATTATTGGGCTTAATTGGGCTTAAATGCTAAACGTTATTAATTTTCCGATTTTTCACTCATCCTGACCTTGTTGCCTTGTGCAGAGCATTACTGGAACTAAAGATATCGGATATTGGTGATCTTGTTGTCCCTAGAAAGATAAGGAAAAGACATACTATTTCAGGTTTCACAAGAATTCTCATATTAGGCCAAAATCAAGGCAAAATTGGGTCCAGAGTTCTCTGGCGTGGATCAGTGCGCAGTCCAAGATGTTCCTTCACTTAAATGTACCTAACTTACTCATCTTATGCCAAATTAAGGCATATGATACCTTGTTGGAATGCTTATTCAGAGGCCCTTAAATTTGGTCTAGGTTTAGGCCAGGATTAATAAGCATAAATAGCAGTTTACAATCACACAAGCCAGAGAGAGACAGAAATTAGACAACTTTTACAGTCAGTGTTTTTGGTTTTACTTTATTGCGTTTAATTGCTAAACATTGTTAATTTTCGGATTTTTTACTCATCCTGACCTTGTTGCCTTGCACAGAGCATAACTAGAGCTACATATATCAGATTTTGGTGATCTTGATGTCCCTAGAAAGATAAGGAAGAGACCTACAATTTCAGGTTTCAGAAGAATTGTCAAATTAGGCCACAATCAAGGCTAAATTGGGTCCCGAGTTTTCTGTCGTGGTTCAGTGCGCAGCCCATGATGTTCCTTCACTTAAATGTGCCTAACTTACTCATCTTATGCCCAATGAAGGCCTATGATACCTTGTTGTAAAGCTTATTCAGAGGCCCTTAATTTGGTCTAGGGTTAGGTCGGGATTAATAAGCATACATAGCAGTTTACAGCCGCACAAGCCAGAGAGAGACAAAAATTAGACAACTTTTACAATCATTATTTTTACTGTTACATTAGTGGGCTTAATTTGGCTTAAATGCTAAACGTTGTTAATTTTCGGATTTTTCACTCATCCTGACCCTGTTGCCTTGCGCAGAGCATAACTAGAACTTCAGATATCGGATTTTGGTGATTTTGTTGTCCCTAGAAAGATAAGGAAGAGACCTACTATTTCAGGTTTCACAAGAATTCTCATAATAGGCCAAAATCAAAGCTAAATTGGGTCCAGAGTTCTCTAGCGCGGTTCAGTGTGCTGTCCATGATGTTTGATAAGCCTCTGGCTCATCTAATTTTATGGCTAGTATGACCAGGGTTTTGTGCTAATTATATTTCGTTTTCGCCCAAATTAGATTAGATTGTCCTCAAGCAAGGTTTTGAGTCTCTAAAGTAGTTTTAGGTTAATTTATCCAGTTTTGAGTCAAATAATGCACTTATGGCTATTTTATTGTTTTCAGGTTAACTTAGAAGTTAAGGGAATAAAGAAGCAGGGGAAATTTCAATCCTGGAGGTGTTCGCCTCGCGAGAGTCTTCTCGCCGTGCGACCCTGAAACCACGAGCGAGAGAATGTCATCCTCTCTGGTTCGCCCCGCGACTCCCTCTTCTTGCCTCGCGACCACGAACACCGATCTGCTCTGAAAATGCAAACCATTCTGTGTCGTCTCGCGAATCCATGTCTCGCCTCGCGAGACTGAAGACCAAAAGCCATGACTCTTCCGTTCCTCGCCACGCGATCCGTACTTCGCCCCGCGAGAATACCAAACGTTGCAGACTCTTCATAAGATTCGCCTCGCGAGTGTGTGTTCGCCTCGCGAGAAGGCGCAGTTCCTGAATGATATAAATGGCTGTTCTGGGCAGATTAGAAAGAACTTTTCATTCTCCATTGTTTTCACATATTTTCTGGTTGTGTTTCATTTTTACGGAGAACTAATTTTCTTGGATTAGTCTACTGTAATCGATTTCCACCACACTTGAGGTTCTGTAATTCCTGTTTTATTTGCTTTTCCCTTTTCAATACTATGCTATATATTTCTGTTTGTTTAATTCAGGAGCGTATAGTGTTGTGTTGATTTGTTTCGGTAATGTTATGTTCCTATATTGAATCACGTTTGTTTAATTCGCGTGTGTTCGTTTATGTTCGCGTAGTTCATGAGGTCTTAACCCCGTTTGTTTAATTCGGGAATAGGAACATATATCTCGTAGCAGCGATTTCGTTTGTTAATTGCTGCTACAACCGAAAGGGGATTAGAATCTTCTTAGGGCTTGGAATTTACATGAACCGATGATAGTTGGGAATCGAGAACAGTAGATTAATCATCTTTAGCTTAATTGTTAATCTCTTAAACTGCTCTGTTTTCATTGCTCTGTTTTGCTTTGTTTTCTAATTGAAGTTCAATCCAAACCCCCCCAAAAACTGATTTTTGTGGTAAATAACAAGTCAAGAGTCCTTGTGAGACGATATCCGAGTTGTCTCTTCCTAAACTACAGTTTATAAACCCGCACGCTTTTTGGCGCGTGCGCGACAACGCGTTCAAAATTGGCACCGTTGCCGGGGACTCTTGTTGTTATTAACAGAAAATTAAATTAAAAAAAATTGTATTACTGAATTAGTTACGGCTGCTTTGTCTGGTTGTGAATCTTAGTGCTTCCCATGGATAATTATATACAAGATTTTATGCCTAATGTTGATTATGAACCATGCATATATTATCCTAACTTTGATAGGCCACCACCATGCATGTATTATCCTGATTTTAGTAAACCACCACCATGCATAAATTATCCTAATTTTGCTGGAAGTTATGAGTTTAGCAGTGGTTTTGACATGATTGGTGTGAATGAGGTTCATAGTTCTTCTTCCAACCAGGCCCTTGAGAATAAAATTGATGAGCTCACTTCCTTGGTGAAGCAATTGGTAATGGATAAGGTTCAGCAGGCAAGGTTTTGTGGCATGTGCGGCTATCCTGAGCACCTATTTGATGCATGCCCCATTTTGAAAGAAGGGTCAGTTACTGATTTGCCTCAAGCTTATGCAGTCCATCCTTACAATCAAGGCAATAAGCTTGAGGATAATGAATAACCTTTGGAATTAGATGCATGTGTTGAGAGTGATGGGGTGGATGAACTGTGTGCTGAATTTCCAGACATTCGGCCTTTTTCGATTCAGTTTATTGTACTATATCTACTGACTGTACTAACACTAACCTTTGTGTGGTGTGTGCTGAGAATTCTGCAGGTTTAACGGGTGATGGATTTGTTAGCGCAATGAATGTAGAACGTGCAGAAGATGAAGCAGCACCGGAGACCCTCCCTACCTATCTGCCACCTCCCCCTGTGGAACCACCGGAGGGACTGGATTTTGCACCATGGCCAGTCCAAGGGGTTAAACCCCAATTTTATTGGGAGGACTTTGTTGAGAAAGCGGTCATCTTTGAACCAAGAGGGAGTGATGAGTCCGCCGCATTGGGCAAGGTCACCATAATTGTCAAGTGCTCACTCCTATATCAAGGCTGCAAGTTATGGGACCATGGAATGAACTCCTCTCTTTAGCCTTATGCTACAAGCAATGGGATCCAGGCGGAAGCTCCCACCTACATCGCCGCTTGATCGGGGAACACCCTTCATTTCCCTCACTCTGGTTTTATAATTATGTTGTTTCATTGGGGACAATGTATGCTTTAAGTGTGGGGAGGGAGCAGTTGATTGATTTTGTGTTTTGTCTTGTTTTTCTTTTAGCTCTTGAATAAATTGTGTGAGTCTTTGGTCGGTGAGCTTGATTGATTTTGATTGATTTTGCACAGATTGATGCATGAATTATGTGATGATTCCCCCTAGAAAAAAAAATATTTTGAAAAGTGATTCCCATGTGACAAAAATTTGGTTCCTAAACTTTGAGATATTTTGTTGTAATGCCATGATTTATGACAAGTTTGGGGTGAAGGGAAGCACACACTAGGGATAGAATCTCAGTCAAACAATTTGCAAAAATGACCAGGTGAGGATTTGAGCATCCAACATGTTTTTAACTGTGAGAATCACTTTTGAGTTGCATTTTCCCGAATTTGCTTGATTCTCTACTTGGTTTGCATGTTTATGTGTTTGCTTCAGATGATTTAGGCATTTTCTTTGTAAATAGCCACTTGACCTAAAATAACCATCCCTAATGCATGTATCCTAGTTAGCCCCATTGAGCCTGATAGCCTGTTAATTCTTGATAACCTTATGTTATGAGCCAAAAACTAGAAAAACCATGTTAACCCGATCTTAGTATTAGGAGAGCATGGAATCTTAGCAAGAGAATGGTTGCAAGAAACTAAGTTTGGGGTGGCTACAAAGGTGTGATGTGTTTTTTGGGATTGAGAAAAAAAAAGAAAAAAAAAATATAATAAAAAGGTTGGAGCCAAAGGGCAAAAAGAAAAAAAAAGAGAAAAAAAAGAAAGAAAAAAAAGTGCAAAAATGTCAAAAGGCTATGTGAAGGAAAAGGATGTAGTCACCCAAAGCATAAAGAAAAATGAAGAAAGGAATTTGAGTGGAAATTCAATGTGTAAAATGTTTCATGCTCTCTTAGTTCCTAGGGACGTCAGCCCAGTACCTTTGTATATCCTACCCTTAGCCAGGCCCCATTACAACCCTTAAAAGACCTTTTGATGTTGCATGCCTGTTTTCCGTGGGAACCATTTTGAGATAAAAATCAAATTCATGGGAAGTGCTCTTAAAAGTAAAATTGAGTGAAATGTTGTTAGCCTGACAAAAACTGAGAGAATGAGTGAAACACTAAATGCCCTTGTGAGGAAGGCGATTGTTTGAATTTGGTGATCTCTCTTTTGTGTGTAACTTGGATCCCTTGCTTAGATTAATGATTGTTTGAATGATGGACACCAATAGGGATGTCCCCCTATAGACTTGTGTTCGGTAAGGCGTGTCATCTGCCGGTAGAAGTTGAGCACCGTGCTTATTGGGCGGTCAAGAGCTGTAACTTGGAAATGCAAAAGGAAGGCATTGAAAGGAAACTCCAATTGCAGCAGCTTGAAGATCTTAGGTTGGAAGCCTATGAAAGCTCTCGGATTTATTATAAAGAGAAAACTAAGCGCTTCCATGACAAGATGATATCTAGGAAAGAATTCTCTGTGGGTCAACAGGTTTTACTGTTTAACTCCCACCTGAAAGTGATGGTTGGGAAGCTTCGATCCAAGTGGGTTGGCCCATTTGTTGTCACTAATGTTTTCCCTCATGGTGCAGTTGAAATTAAAAGTGCAGGTAGCAACAAAGTTTTCAAGGTTAACTGGCAGCGCTTGAAGTCATTCCATGAGAGCTCGGTGCCTGAAGATGCTATTGTTGAGGAGCTCTCCTTGGAAGAGCCCACCTACACTACAACTTGATCAGGGAGCACCTTCTCCTTCCCCTCACTCTGATTTTATATTTATGTTCTTTCATTGAGGACAATGTATGTTTTAAGTGTCGGGGAGGGAACCAATTGTTTGTTTTTGTTTTGTTTTCCTTTAGCTCTTGGATAATTTGAGAAGATCAAGAGTTTGTGTGTGAGTGTTGTGTCGGCAAGTTTGGTGGATTCTGTTGGATTTGCATAGATAGATTGCATGATATATGTTGGCTTGATGATCCCCCCCCCCCCCCCCTCCCCCTAAGTCTGAAAAATTGAAAATTGACCCCATGTGAAAAATTGAAAATTGAACTTTGAGATATTTTGTCGGGATTGCATGATTTATGATAAGTTTGGGGTGAAGGGATGCACACACTAGGGATAAAATCTCGGTCAAACAATTTGCAAAATTGTCCGGGTGAGGATTTGAGCCTCCAACATGTCTTTAACTGTGTGAATCACTTTGGAGCTGCACTTTCCCGAATTTGCTTGAATCTCTTCTTGGTTTGCATGCCTATGTGTTTGCATCAAATGATTTAGGCAATTTTCTTTGAATTAGCTACTTGGCTTAAATTGAACCAATTGTTGGGAATTTGCGTATAAAACAAAATTAAAACGCAGCGGAAAAATTCCCATCGAAGGATCCTTGCGAATGGTCATGATTCATGATTAGAAAGTTTACCTCTTGAAGCGATGGCTGTTGGTTGAAATTCGTCTATCACGAACACCGCACGAACGGTGTCTCTAGAGGTATCCACACGAGCGGACTCCGTGAGCGTCCAACGTCACGAACCGAAGCGTCTCTGTCTCACAGTGCTAGCTTCAAAACCGAGACTTTTTCTGTTCACACTTACTCTCTTTTGTGCGGCTAGGTTATCAACCATCTAGGCACAACAACTTAAGTGGTCTACTTATAGTAGCACCTCCTTAAGTGAGTTAGTGAGCAGCATTTGACCTAAGCCCATCTACTATGCGCTAGGCCCAATAGGAAAGTCCAACTTTCTTTTAATGCTTCTTTTAATCCGCTCTTTTGTGTGTGACCCTATAGGTTCCCAATACGTTAGCAGTAATATTAAATCCCATTTAATATTACAAACAGTGAGCGGTATCTAGCAATACATCACTGCTACCTAAGTAGTGAGAAAGTCAGTGATTTGTGAAACCTTTTCTCGTGACAAATATTCATGTGCATTATTATCCCTTTGTCCATATATCTATATTGAACACAAGGCATAGAATGTGTCACCCTTGTATGGTTCAATATCATGTTCCCCGATACCCGAGTAGACTTAACAACAAATGAGGTCAATATCTCATATTGACTCATTTCAAAGACGACCATGCATTTTCTGGTCTCACTCTATCGGGGGCCCTGAGATATTACTCCCGTTATGTAGGAGGGACAAATTCCATCTAGGTCACTCACATCCCTCTGCATGGCTCGTGGTATGCCCAATGACCGTCTTTATAATCATCCTATTACAGGATGACGTTTGACGATATTAAAGCACCACGACTCCCCATGTAGGGATCGTAGTGATTTCAGTCGAAGGATTACATACACCATTGTCACTATGAGAACTACTTATGACACTCACATAACGCTCCATGTAGTGTTCTCATGGTGGGTCAATCCAGTACATCATTACCTTAATGTGTACCTATGTGGCGACTCGATATCTCATATCCATGACCCGTGAGATATGGTCATCAGTCTGCACACATAATAGTCTCAATTGTATTATTATTGTCCTTGTTGATAAAATACTTGACTACGGATATTTAAGAATAGGATTTCATTGTTCAATAGTGTCTCACGATCAAGTCATGTACTTGATATTCTATTAAACTGAAATTTCTATTCTAAGGACTTTATTATGTTTAAACAAGTAACACAATAAACTGGAATGCCTCATATCATATATATATATATGAAATAGCAAGATACAAATGTAAGTCTAAAGAAACACATTGGCCTCTAGGGCTTACACCAACAATCTCCCACTAGCACTAGAGCCAATCAGGCATCAATCTAATGCCCATCGATCTAGTGTGACCTTCATGCTTCTGTTGAGCAAGAGGTTTCGTAAGTGGGTCAGCAACGTTATCAAGTGTTGGTACTCTGCATATCTTCACATCTCCTCTATCGATAATCTCTCGAATGAGATGGAAGCGCCTAAGTATATGTTTGGATCGATGAGATCTAGGTTCCTTAGCTTGTGCAATGGCCCCATTGTTATCACAATAGAGATCAATGGGGTCCACAATACCGAGAACCGTACCAAGCTCGATGAATGAACTTCCCGATCCAAACAGCCTCCTTTGCTTGCATTGGAGGCAGCAATATACTCAACCTCTGTAGTAGAATCAGCAATCTGTCTCCTGCTTGAACTTTTCCAGCTCACTGGCCCGCCATTCAGGCAGAACACATAACCAGATTGCGATCCGGAATCATCCTTATCGGCCTGGAAGCTAGCATCGGTGTAACCTATTACATCAAGCTCTTCCTCACCTCCATATACCAAGAACGAATCCTTAGTTCTTCTCAAGTACTTAAGGATGCTCTTGACAGCGAGACCAGTGACTTTCACGGGATCGATCGGTACACTGCTCGTTATGCTTAAAGCATACGATACATCTGGTCGAGTACATAACATGGCATACATGATAGATCCAATTGCGGATGCATATGGAATCTTACTCATACGATCCCTTTCTTCTTGAGTGGAAGGGGATTGTGCCTTTGATAGGCATATACCATGTGACATAGGCAAGAGTCCTTTCTTGGATTCATGCATGTTAAAGCGTCTCAACACTTTGTCTATGTATGTACTCTGACTTAGGCCAAGCAATTTCAGCGATCTATCCCTATAGATCCTGATTCCCAATACATAGGTAGCCTCACTCAAATCTTTCATAGAGAAGCAATTCCCTAACCATGTCTTTACATTTTGTAGTGTAGGGATGTCATTTCCAATGAGTAATATGTCATCTACATATAACACCAGAAAAACAACAATGCTCCCACTAACCTTCTTGTAGACACAAGGTTCATCTTCATTTTTGATGAATCCGTACTGTCTTACAGCATCATCAAAACGAAGGTTCCAACTTCTAGAAGCATGCTTCAATCCATAGATTGACCGCTGCAATTTACATACCTTTCGGGCATCCTCTGAAATGTCAAAGCCTTCAGGTTGTGTCATGTACACATCCTCAAGAAGCTTTCCATTAAGGAAGGCAGTTTTGACATCCATCTGCCATATCTCATAATCATGGTATGCAGCGATAGCAAGTAAGATCCGGACGGATTTAAGCATCGCAACAGGTGAAAAGGTCTCATCATAGTCGACACCATGAATTTGCTTGAAACCCTTAGCGACCAATCGCGCCTTAAAGGTGTGTACCTCACCATCCATGTCAGTTTTCTTTTTGAAAACCCACTTGCACCCTATAGGTTTTACCCCTTCAGGTGGCTCTACCAAGGTCCATACCTGGTTGGTGTATATGGAATCCATCTCAGATTTCATGGCCTCAAGCCACTTCTCGGTTCCGGGCCGATATGGCCTCCTGGTAGGTCACAGGCTCATCTTGATCCATGAGCAATACATCACCTTGTGGAGTCATGAGAAATCCATATCTCTCGGTGGTGACGTATCCTGTTAGACCTATCTTTGGTCTTGTGCTCTCTTTGGAGCGGGTTGTTCCTCCACAGCATTCTGTGAAGGTTGCTCCTGTTCCACCAATGGTAGGTCACTACTCTGTGATTCTTGAATTTCTTCAAGTTCTATCTTCCTCCCACTGGGTCCTATGGAGATAAACTCCTTTTCTAGGAATACACCGGTCAGTGCGACAAACACTTTGCCTTCGGAAGGATTATAGAAATAGTATCCCTTGGTTTCTTTGGGATACCCCACAAAGAAGCATTTATCGATTTGGGATCAAGCTTATTAGAAACTTGACGTTTTACATATGCTTCACAACCCCAAATCTTCATAAAAGACATCTTTGGGTCGTCTACCGGTCCATATCTCATATGGTGTCTTTTCTACCGTTTTGGATGGAACACGGTTAAGTGTAAAAGCTCTTGTCAATAGAGCATATCCCCAAAAGGAGTTTGGAAGGTTTGCATGACTCATCATAGACCGAACCATGTCCAACAAGGTTTGATTTCTCCTCTCAGAAACACCATTCCATTGTGGTGTTCCAGGTGGAGTGAGTTGAGATAAAATCCCACACTCTCTCGGATGATCATCAAACTCTAGGCTCAAATATTCACCACCTCGATCTGATCGAAGAGCTTTAATATTTTTACCAAGTTGGTTTTGTACCTCATTTTTGAATTCCTTGAACTTTTCAAAGGATTCCGATTTATGTTTCATAAGATACACAAATCCATATCTCACTGAAATCATCAAGAAATGTGATGAAGTACTGAAAACCACCTCTAGCTAATGTGTTTAGGGGTCCGCATACATCGCTATGTATAAGACCCAAAAGATCGTTGGCTCTTTCACCTTTGCCGGTGAATGGAGCTTTAGTCATCTTTCCCAATAAACAAGACTCACATATCTCATATGATTCATAATCAAATGAGTCCAAGAGTCCATCTTTATGGAGCTTCGAAATGCGCTTCTCATTTATATGGCCTAAACGACAATGCCAAAGATAAGACGGGTTCAACTCATTTGGTTTGATCCTCTTAGTATTTACGTTATAGATGGGCATTTCAAGATCAAGGACATAAAGTCCATTACTCATGTGTGCACTAGCATAGAAAATATCATCCAAATAAATAGAACAACTTTTGTTCTTTATTATAAAAGAAAAACCAATATTGTCCAAACAAGAAATGGAAATGATATTCCTGCTAATTGCAGGCACAAAATAACAGTTCTCTAACTGAATAGTAAGCCCAGTGGGCAAAGTCAATACATAAGTCCTTACGGCTAAAGCAGCAACCTTTGCTCCATTTCCAACTCGTAGGTCGACTTCGCCCTTTGCCAATGGTCTACTCCTGTTTAGATCCTGCACATTTGTACAAATGTGAGAACCACATCCGGTATCTAATACCCATGATGCAGAAGTAGATAAATTGACTTCTATAACAAACATACCTGAAGTGGAAGTCTCACTTCCCTTCTTCTTCTTGCTTTCTTCCAGGTATTTTGGGCAGTTCCTCTTGCTTGCTTGCTCTTGGTAGAGCAGCTTGAGGTGCACGATCATATCGTACGCCTCCATGGTCTCATGTTGCTTTTGCAGCTCGGGAGGTCATGGCAGCAAGCATAAGACAGCCCACGTCTAAGGCGTCATCCTGATGCTTCTTATAAGCATCCCTGTCAGCCCTAGGAGCACTTGAAGCTGGTGGCTTCTCAGGGATAGGCTCCTCAAGAACATACAGCTTTTTCTCATGTTTGAGGACAATCCTCAAGTTTCTGTACCAGTCCAGAAAATTCGTTTCGGATAGTTTGTCCTTCTCAAGGACGGATCGCAATGACAGGTTACTTGATGTGTTTGATGCCATGGTAATCTACAGAGATAAATATGCAAAGTATAAGTATCATGCCATGAAGTTATTTAATAAGGTCTTTAATTAAATACGCCTCCCACTATTTTACTCAAAACAATGACCCTCATCATTGATTCGGAAAATCCCGTTGGAAGATTTTCTAGTGGGCCAAGATCCATATTTCACCTAGCTTTAAGTCAGCTTTGGCTGATCACCCAAAATTCGGTTATTTAGGTAGGAAACACTTTCCGATTGCATCTCATGCAACTCTTGGATAGTTGGGTGAATAACTCTTATTCAAATCCATCACATGGACTAAAGCCCAACTTATAAGTCTCTAAGCCTTTCAATCCTATTGAAGTTGGCTTAGTTAAGTCAGACCCAATGGATAGCAATTGAACATTACATTTGTCTCATCGCATCTTACTAGTATAGATAAAGGTACCCCGCTTTGGCGGACCCACACTTAATCGATATTAGTCTTGACGAGTGCCATGGATCGGAAGGCCTTTAAATATGACTTAATATTTCCTTTTGAGGGATTTGCTTAAAATTTGATCTCATCATTTGTTAAACTCTTTAACTTACTATTTTCATACATGCATCTCATACATATATTAGTTAAACATCTTTTAACATACTATATACATACATGCATCTCATACATATATAAGGTAAATAAATGTGATATGGTTATGGCCCCTAACGCATTGATTCTCCCAAGTCAATGAGAGAATCTAAACTAAAACCTAGGAGCGTCCAAGCTTCTCCAAGCAAGATCTCCCACGTGATAGCGTCTTCTTGTCTCCATCATTACATTACATAAACAGAAACCTCATTTTACATATGAGGGGAGTGAGATGAGAAAAGAAGATACATATGGAATATAAGAGAAAGGCACGGCACGCAGGCCGTATTTCAAAATATAAATCAAAAGATTAAAGGACTAAGGCCATAACCATTCACCATACATCACCAAACAAATAGTAACAACCAATAATAATACACAATTATTATTATTATTAATTTCATAAATCACATTTATTATAATAAATCACATTTATTATAATTGACGTTACTATAAATCACATTTATTGCATTTGTTGTTACCACAAATCATATTTATTGTAATTGATATAAATCACATTTCAAAATCTGAATTTTGAAAACGTAACATATATATAATAAATCACATTTATTATAATTGATGTTACTATAAATCACATTTATTGTGATTGATATAAAACACATTTTAAAATCTGAATTTTGAAAACATAACATATATATAATAAATCACATTTATTATAATTGATGTTACTATAAATTACATTTATTGTAATTGATATAATTATTAAATGGTGACATAAAATTTCAAAATTTGAATTTCGAAATTACACACTACGCAGAGGTAGCACGGGGTTCCTCGCCTCCTTGGTGGCTAGGGTGTCAACCTTTCAACCCTAAAACCGTAAGGCCCGTGAACACTTCACGTTGCAAGGAACGACGGCTACGGTTTCAACCCTTGAAACCTCAGCCGCAACAACATGCACTCTTCATGTCTGAAACCCCTTAACGTTGCCAACGGAGAACTGAAACCAATCATGTTTAACATCAACATTTGACGCCATCGCAGAACATAATAAGGATTCAGAACCAATGTACATATCGCATACATACACAAACATGCAATAGACGCATATATCATATACATACAAAAATTACAAAACCAAGGTTTCGCAAACCGGATGCAAACAATTTTCAAAAACAATTTTCAGAAAAACGATTGACATTATAAACATGTTATCATACATAACAGGCAAACCACGTAACAGAATCATGGTTTCGCAAGAGGCTCTGATACCACTGTTGGGAATTTGCGTATAAAACAAAATTAAAACGCAGCGGAAAAATTCCCATCGAAGGATCCTTGCGAATGGTCATGATTCATGATTAGAAAGTTTACCTCTTGAAGCGATGGCTGTTGGTTGAAATTCGTCTATCACGAACACCGCACGAACGGTGTCTCTAGAGGTATCCACACGAGCGGACTCCGTGAGCGTCCAACGTCACGAACCGAAGCGTCTCTGTCTCACAGTGCTAGCTTCAAAACCGAGACTTTTTCTGTTCACACTTACTCTCTTTTGTGCGGCTAGGTTATCAACCATCTAGGCACAACAACTTAAGTGGTCTACTTATATTAGCACCTCCTTAAGTGAGTTAGTGAGCAGCATTTGACCTAAGCCCATCTACTATGCGCTAGGCCCAATAGGAAAGTCCAACTTTCTTTTAATGCTTCTTTTAATCCGCTCTTTTGTGTGTGACCCTATAGGTTCCCATTACGTTAGCAGTAATATTAAATCCCATTTAATATTACAAACAGTGAGCGGTATCTAGCAATACATCACTGCTACCTAAGTAGTGAGAAAGTCAGTGATTTGACGAAACCTTTCTGTGACAAATATTCATGTGCATTATTATCCCTTTGTCCATATATCTATATTGAACACAAGGCATAGAATGTGTCACCCTTGTATGGTTCAATATCATGTTCCCGATACCCGAGTAGACTTAACAACAAATGAGGTCAATATCTCATATTGACTCATTTCAAAGACGGCCATGCATTTCTACGATCTCACTCTATCGGGGGCCCACATGATATTACTCCCGTTATGTAGGAGGGACAAATTCCATCTAGGTCACTCACATCCCTCTGCATGGCTCGTGGTATGCCCAATGACCGTCTTTATAATCATCCTATTACAGATGACGTTTGACGATATTAAAGCACACGACTCCCCATGTAGGGATCGTAGTGATTTCTGGTCGAAGGATTACATACACCATTGTCACTATGAGAACTACTTATGACACTCACATAACGCTCCATGTAGTGTTCTCATGGTGGGTCAATCC
This sequence comes from Sophora flavescens, assembly GCA_030762895.1. Classification (NCBI taxonomy): domain Eukaryota; kingdom Viridiplantae; phylum Streptophyta; class Magnoliopsida; order Fabales; family Fabaceae; genus Sophora; species Sophora flavescens. The sequence continues at coordinate 6,488,392 of JAUPTC010000011.1, read as the reverse complement.
AGTACATCATTACCTTAATGTGTACCTATGTGGCGACTCGATATCTCATATCCATGACCCGTGAGATATGGTCATCAGTCTGCACACATAATAGTCTCAATTGTATTATTATTGTCCTTGTTGATAAAATACTTGACTACGGATATTTAAGAATAGGATTTCATTGTTCAATAGTGTCTCACGATCAAGTCATGTACTTGATATTCTATTAAACTGAAATTTCTATTCTAAGGACTTTATTATGTTTAAACAAGTAACACAATAAACTGGAATGCCTCATATCATATATATATATATATATGAAATAGCAAGATACAAATGTAAGTCTAAAGAAACACATTGGCCTCTAGGGCTTACACCAACACCAATCCCTAATGCATGTTCCCTAGTTAGCCCCTTTGAGCCTAATTAGCCTATTGTTTCGTGATGACCTCATGTTATGAGCCTAAAATCTGGAAAAAAAAACCATGTTAACCCAATCTTAGGATTAGGAGAGCATGGAAGCTTAGCAAGACAAGGGTTGAAAGAAACTAAGTTTGGGGTGGCTACAAGGATATGATGTGTTGTTTGGGATTGAGAAAAAGAAAAGTGAAGGTTGGAGCCTAAGGCAAAAAGAAAAAAAAAAAGAGAAAAAGAACAAAAATGTCAAAAAGGGTATAAAAAGGAAAAGACTGTAGTCACCCAAAGCATAAAGAAAAATGGAAAAATGGACTTTGAGTGGAAATTCAATGTATCAAAATGCTCATGCTCTCTTAGTTCCTAGGGACTTAAGCCTAGTACCTTTGAATATCCTACCCTTAGCCAGGCCCCATTACAACCTTTAAAAGACCATCTGATGCTGCATGCATGTTTCCGTGGGAACCTTGTTTGAGATGAAAATCAAATTCATGGGAAGTGCTCTTAAAAGTGAAATTGAGTGAAATGTTGATAGCCTAGACAAACTGAGCGAATGAGTGAAACATTAAATGCCCTTGTGAGGAAGGCGATTGTTTGAATTTGATGATCTCCCTTTTGTGTGTAACTTGGATCCTCAACTTAGATTAATGATTGCATGAAGGATAGAATTCTCAATGTTTAAAGTAGATGAATGTGGGGTTACATTGTTACAAAGGGGGGAAAACATTGAAGAAAAACTGTTTTGTTGAAATTGCATGAAATTTTTGCGAATTTGATTGAAACCTTTGAGCTTGCCAAGTTTGAGTCGTTTTTGAGTTCTAGTTTGCTTGGGGACAAGCAAAGTTTAAGTTTGGGGTATTATGATCGACCTCTGGCTCATCTAGTTTTATGACTAGTATGACCGTGGTTTCGTGCCAATTATATCTTGTTTTCGCCCAAATTAGACTCGATTGTCCTCAAGCAAGGTTTTGGGTCTCTTAAGTAGTTTTAGGAAATTTTAGCTAGTTTTGAGTCAAATAAATCACTTATTTCTATTTCATGTTTCAGGTTAATAAGGAGAGCAAGAAGGGAAAGGACCTTAGAAGCAGAAACCATCACGGCCCAGTCGTGACACTGGTCACGGCCGTGATGAGCTACTCATGGAAGACAGAAAGGAACACGGCCTAGCCGTGATACACATCAAGGGCGTGATGAGAAGATCATGAAATTCAGAGAGCATCACGGCCCACCCGTGATACCCATCACGGGCATGATGAGGAGAACCTGAAAGACATAATTGATCACGGCCCAGCCGTGATGAAGTTCACGACCGTGACAAATCAGCACCCAAAGTCAGAATGCATCACGGCCTGGCCCTGATAGGCATCACGGGCGTGACGGACCAGAATTTGAATGCGCGCCCTTGACAGAAGCGGTCACGGCCTGGCCGTAATGGCCATCACGGCCGTGACGCGCGGCCACTCTATAAAATAGAAGCGCAGCAGATAGAAAAAGCATCCAGATTTTCATTGTTTACATTATACTCTTAGGTTTTTGTCAAATTAGTAATGGAGAACTAATCTCCCCGGATTAATCTGCTGTGATCGGCTTCTGCCGACACTTGAGGTTTTGTAATTCCCGGATTGATTTGCTATTCTCTTTCAATACTATTCTATATTCTCAGTTTGCTTAATTCAGTTTGTATCGAATGAGTATTGATTTGTTTCGATGATTGTATGTTTCTATACTTAATCGTGTTTGCTTAATTCGCGTGCGTTTAATCCTGTTTGCTTAATTCACGATAGCTTCATCTATTTGCTTAATTCGGAATTAGGAACATATGTCTCGTAGCGTCAATTTCACTTGTTAATTGATGCTACAATCGAAAAGGGATTAGAATCCGATTAGGGGTTGGAATTACATGAACTAATGATAGCAGTAGACCGAACAACAGATTAATCGTCTTTAGCTTATTTGATAATCACTTAAATTGCTCTGCTTTTATGCTCTGTTTTTGTTCTGTTTTTCAATCGACTTTCAAACCAAACCCCCCCAAACTTATTTTTCTGCGAATAAACAATCCAAGAGTCCTTGTGAGACGATGCTCGAGTTATCGCACCCTGACTACAGTTTTTACAAACCACTCGCTTTTTAACGCGTGGGCGACAGCGTGTCAAAATTGGCACCGTTGCCGGGGACTCTTGTTTGTTAGTTTCGTATTTTTCGTTTTTGTTTTTCTTCTGAATTAGTCTGGCTACTAGGTCTACTTGCTCTGACTTGTGTGATTTTGATCCCGAAATTGAAAGAACTTTGCACACACATCGTAGAGCACTTCGGGCTAGCACTAGTCGTAATTCTGATTCTGAACCTGTTTTTGATAACATGGCTGATCAAAGAACATTAAGACAGCTTGCTGCTCCTGATGTTAATTATAATGGTCTGTGTATTGAATATACTAATGTTGTTGCTCCCTTTGAATTAAAATATGGTTTGATATACTTGTTGCCAAGGTTTAGTGGTCTTGCAGGTGAGGATCCACATAAACATCTGAAGGAATTCCAGGTTGTTTGCTCTACACCTTTGAGGCCGGAAGGAATAACAGAAGACCATATCAAGCTGAGAGCCTTCCCATTCTCACTTGAGGGTACTGCGAAGGATTGGTTGTATTACCTTGAACCGAATTTAGTTACAACCTGGAATGATCTGAAGAAAGTCTTCCTAGAGAGGTACTTCCCTGCCTCCAGAGATGCATCAATCAGGAAGGAAATATGTGTCATTAGACAGGGCAATGAGTCATTGGCCGAGTACTGGGAGAGATTCAAGAAGTTGGTATCCAGTTGCCCTCAGCACCAGATTTCTGAGCAGCTACTTATTCAGTACTTTTATGAGGGATTGCTGCCAATGGACGGGAACACTTTGGATGCTGCTAGTGGGGGAGCACTTGTTGATAAGACTCCATCTGCTGCCAAGCAATTAATTGAAAACATGTCACTCAATTCCCAGCAGTTCACAACTAGAAGTAATTCTATCGAGACAAGGGGTGTGAATGAGATCCATGGTTCTTCTTCAAACAAGGCCCTTGAAACCAAAATTGATGAGCTTACTTCTCTAGTGAAACAGTTGGCAGTGGGCAGAGTTCAGACAGCAAGGGTGTGTGGTATTTGTACTTCTCCTGAGCACCTATCCGATGCATGCCCTATTCTGAAGGATGAGTCAGTCACTGATTTGCCTCAAGCTTATGCAGCCAACCTTTACAATCAAGGCAACAATCAGAACCGGTACAACATTCCTGATCTTTCCACTAATAGGTACCATCCCAACTGGAGGAATCATCCAAACCTTCGGTATGGGAACTCATCTGTACAGCAGCAACAACCGATGTTACCGTTGGCACCACCACAGAGCTCTCCCCAAGTGACCACCTCTGCACCTTCTGGACCTTCACTAGAGGACCTGGTCAAGCAAATGACTGCACAAATGACTGCACAAAATCTCCAGTTTCAACAGCAATTTGGACAGCTCCAGCAGCGAACGGATGCTAGCATTCACGCTTTGCAGACACAGATTGGACAGCTTGCCACTTCGATGAATGCCATGCAGCAAGCTCAAGGATCGAACCAACTGCCTGCACAAACAGTGGTGAATCCTAATGCTCCGAATCCTAATGTGAGTGCGATTTCTTTGAGATACGGGAAAGTTGTAGAGGCAGCCCCTGAGAAGGATAAAGAAACTATTGAGGTGACACCTGAACCGTCCGTTGTTGTTGAAGTTGAGAAAGAGTATGTGCCACCGATCCCTTTCCCGCAAAGAGTGCTGAAAAATAAGAAGATTGATGGGGAAGACAAAGAGAGGGAGATTCTGGATGTGTTCAGAAAAGTGGCGGTAAACATTCCGCTCCTTGATGTGATTAAACAGGTTCCCAAAAATGCAAAATTTCTGAAGGATTTGTGCACACACAAGAGGAGGTTGAAGGGTAATGAGAGAGTCAATTTGGGGCGAAATGTTTCAGCCCTCATCCAACCTAAGCCTGCACCTGAAAAGGTTCTTGTTTCACCCTTACTCGTGCACTGCCTGAAGTGCAAGGATCAGGGAACGTTTGCTATTCCATGCACCATTGGGGACAGTAAATTCGACAATTGCATGTTGGATTTGGGAGCTTCTATTAATGTCATGCCCACCTCTGTCTTCAACAACCTTGATCTTGGTCCTTTGCAACATACAGGTCTTACAATTCAGTTGGCAAACAGGACCAATGCTCGCCCCATTGGAGTGGTAGAAGATGTGCCTGTACAAGTTAATGATTTGATCTTCCCTGCTGATTTTTACATCCTGGATATGGCAGGGGAAATAGATTCTAGCAGATCGCCAATCATACTGGGAAGGCCATTTATGAAGACAGCAAAGACAAAGATTGATGTTGACGATGGAATCATGTCCATGGAGTTTGGTGACATTGTGGCAAAATTTAATATTTTCGATGCTATGAAGCACCCCTTGGAAGAGCACTCTATTTTTCAATTAGAGCTGCTCTCTGAAATTGTTGATGAAACTTATGATCAATTGGTTGCAGCTACTGATTTCCCATCCATTTCTGGTTTGGATGATGTCTACTCATGTGCTGATTGCACCCACACTGACCCTTGTGCTGTTTGCTCTGGGATTGACGCTGCTTGGGAAGGTGATAGTGTGGATGAAGCTATTTGTTCAGCTGAAGTTCTTGACAGCCCGGCTGCCCCAAACATACCATCTATTGAGCAGCCACCTTCCTTGGAGCTTAAGCCATTTCCGTACAATCTGAAATATGCTTACTTGGAGAGGAATGAAAAACTTCCGGTCATAATTTCCTCTAGACTTGATGCTGATCAGGAAGCTAAGCTCTCGGAGGTTTTGAAGAAGCATAAGAAGGCAATTGGGTGGACCTTGGCTGACATACCAGGTATTAGCCCCTCTAGGTGTATGCATAGGATTTTGTTGGAGGATGGGGCTAAAACAGTTAGGCAGCTCCAAAGGCGGCTGAATCCCTTGATTCCTGATGTGGTAAAGAAGGAGGTAACAAAACTCTTGCATGCGGGTATCATATATCCTGTCTCTGACAGTAATTGGGTGAGCCCAGTGCAAGTTGTGCCTAAGAAGTCTGGACTCACAGTGGTGAAAAATGAAAATGATGAACTTGTTCCCACTAGAGTCCAGAATAGCTGGAGAGTCTGCATTGACTACAGGAGATTGAACCAGACTACTAGAAAGGATCACTTCCCTTTGCCGTTCATTGATCAGATGCTTGAATGGCTAGCAGGTAAATCACATTACTGTTTTCTTAATGGTTTTTCAGGTTACTTCCAGATCCACATTGCACCGGAGGATCGGGAAAAGACAACCTTCACGTGCCCCTTTGGCACATTTGCTTATAGGAGGATGTTATTTGGTCTTTGCAATGCTCCTGGCACATTCCAGAGATGCATGATTAGTATTTTTACTGAGTATATTGAAAATTGCATGGAAGTGTTCATGGATGATTTTACTGTTTATGGCTCTTCATTTGATGCATGCTTGCATAGTCTGAACTTGGTTTTAGAAAGATGCATTGAAACTGACCTTGTTTTAAACTATGAAAAATGCCATTTTATGGTTGAACATGGGATTGTTTTGGGGCATATTATTTCTGAAAAGGGTATTTCAGTAGATCCTACTAAGATTGATGTGATTTCTACACTGCCTTACCTATCTTGCATTCGCGAGATTCGTTCTTTTCTTGGTCATGCAGGTTTCTACAGGCGCTTCATAAAAGATTTCAGCAAGATAGCCCTTCCTCTATCCAACCTGCTGAAGAATGATGCCATTTTCAACTTTGATGACAACTACAAAAAGGCATTTGACTTCCTAAAGAAGGCACTGACCTCTACCCCCATCATCCAGCCCCCTGACTGGACCCTCCCTTTTGAGCTCATGTGTGACACTTCTAACTATGATGTGGGGGCGGTCCTTGCACAAAGGGTGGGCAAGGTTGCTCATGTGATCTATTACGCTTCTAGGACTTTAGATGCTGTACAGGCTAATTACACCACTACTGAAAAGGAACTTCTAGATATTGTTTTTGCTCTTGATAAATTTAGATCATATTTGCTAGGTTCCAAGGTTGTTGTTTTCATTGACCATGCAGCTTTGAAATACTTGTTGAAGAAACCAGAAGCAAAACCCAGATTGATTTGGTGGATGTTGTTGCTCCAAGAATTTAACGTGGAGATTAAGGACAAGAGTAGAGCTTAGAACTTGGTGGCTGATCACTTGAGCAGAATAGAAAGGGATGAAAATCCTTCTCCCATCCAGGATGACTTTCCTGATGAGCAGCTTTCTGATTGCATGGGGTAACTCCTTGGTTTGCTGATATTGTTAACTATCTTGTTGCTGGTGTTTTTCCTGCAGGTGCAACTAGGTCACAAATCCACAAACTCAAGAGTGACGCCAAGTACTATGTTTGGGATGATCCATTTCTTTGAAAATTTTGCAGTGATCGGGTAATTAGGAGATGTGTCCCCGACTATGAGATTGAGTCTATTTTGCACTTTTCTCATGCTTCTCAAGTAGGGGGACACTTTGGGCCACAAAGGACTGCAAGGAAGGTCCTAGACTCGGGTTTTTATTGGCCCACCATTATTAGAGATGCTTATGAGGTTTACCGGACTTGTAAAGAATGTCAGACAGCAGGTACAACCATCACTCGTAAGAGTGAAATGCCTCAGCAGCCCATGCTTTTCTGTGAGGTATTCGATGTGTGGGGAATCGACTTTATGGGTCCTTTCCCTGCATCTTTTGGTTTTCTCTATATCTTACTGGCTGTTGACTATGTTTCAAAGTGGGTGGAAGCTATCCCCACTAGGACTAATGATTCTAGAGTTGTTGCAAATTTTGTCAGGTCCAATATTTTTTGCAGGTTCGGCATACCTCGTGCTATCATCAGTGACCAAGGCACTCATTTCTGCAACCGCACCATAGAAGTTTTACTCCGGAAGTACGGAGTTGTGCACAGGGTCTCTACTGCGTACCATCCCCAGACTAATGGGCAGGCTGAGATCTCCAACAGAGAGATCAAACAGATCTTAGAGAAAGTGGTGCAGCCAAATAGGAGGGACTGAAGCCACCATCTAGAAGACGCACTTTGGGCTCAGAGAACAGCTTTTAAGACACCAATAGGGATGTCCCCCTATAGACTTGTGTTCGGTAAGGCGTGTCATCTGCCTGTGGAAGTTGAGCACCGTGCTTATTGGGCGGTCAAGAGCTGTAACTTGGAAATGCAAAAGGCAGGCATTGAAAGGAAACTCCAATTGCAGCAGCTTGAAGATCTTAGGTTGGAAGCCTATGAAAGCTCTCGGATTTATTATAAAGAGAAAACTAAGCGCTTCCATGACAAGATGATATCTAGGAAAGAATTCTCTGTGGGTCAACGGGTTTCTTGTTTAACTCCCGCCTGAAAGTGATGGTTGGGAAGCTTCGATCCAAGTGGGTTGGCCCATTTGTTGTCACTAATGTTTTCCCTTATGGTGCAGTTGAAATTAAAAGTGCAGGTAGCAACAAAGTTTTCAAGGTTAACGGGCAGTGCTTGAAGTCATTCCATGAGAGCTCGGTGCGTGAAGATGCTATTGTTGAGGAGCTCTCCTTGGAAGAGCCCACCTACACTACAACTTGATCAGGGAGCACCTTCTCCTTCCCCTCACTCTGATTTTATATTTATGTTCTTTCATTGAGAACAATGTATGTTTTAAGTGTGGGGGAGGGAACCAATTGTTTGTTTTTGTTTTGTTTTCCTTTAGCTCTTGGATAATTTGAGAAGATCAAGAGTTTGTGTGTGAGTGTTGTGTCGGCAAGTTTGGTGGATTCTGTTGGATTTGCATAGATAGATTGCATGATATATGTTGGCTTGATGATCCCCCCCCCCCCCCCCCCTAAGTTTGAAAAATTGAAAATTGACCCCCATGTGAAAAATTGAAAATTGAACTTTGAGATATTTTGTCGTGATTGCATGATTTATGATAAGTTTGGGGTGAAGGGATGCACACACTACGGATAGAATCTCGGTCAAACAATTTGCAAAATTGTTCGGGTGAGGATTTGAGCCTCCAACATGTTTTTAACTGTGTGAATCACTTTTGAGCTGCACTTTCCCGAATTTGCTTGAATCTCTTCTTGGTTTGCAAGCCTATGTGTTTGCAACAAATGATTTAGGCAATTTTATTTGAATTATCTACTTGGCTTAAATTGAACCAATCCCTAATGCATGTTCCCTAGTTAGCCCCTTTGAGCCTAATTAGCCTATTGTTTCGTGATGACCTCATGTTATGAGCCTAAAATCTGGAAAAAAAACCACGTTAACCCAATCTTAGGATTAGGAGAGCATGGAAGCTTAGCAAGACAAGGGTTGAAAGAAACTAAGTTTGGGGTGGCTACAAGGATATGATGTGTTGTTTGGGATTGAGAAAAAGAAAAGTGAAGGTTGGAGCCTAAGGCAAAAAGAAAAAAAAAGAGAAAAAGAACAAAAATGTCAAAAAGGGTATAAAAAGGAAAAGACTGTAGTCACCCAAAGCATAAAGAAAAATGGAAAAAAGGACTTTGAGTGGAAATTCAATGTATCAAAATGCTCATGCTCTCTTAGTTCCTAGGGACTTAAGCCTAGTACCTTTGAATATCCTACCCTTAGCCAGGCCCCATTACAACCTTTAAAAGACCTTCTGATGCTGCATGCATGTTTCCGTGGGAACCTTGTTTGAGATGAAAATCAAGTTCATGGGAAGTGCTCTTAAAAGTGAAATTGAGTGAAATGTTTATAGCCAAGACAAACTGAGCGAATGAGTGAAACATTAAATGCCCTTGTGAGGAAGGCGATTCTTTGAATTTGGTGATCTCCCTTTTGTGTGTAACTTGGATCCTCAACTTAGATTAATGATTGCATGAAGGATAGAATTCTCAATGTTTAAAGTAGATGAATGTGGGGGTTACATTGTTACAATGGGGGGAAAACATTGAAGAAAAACTGTTTTGTTGAAATTGCATGAAATTTTTGCGAATTTGATTGAAACCTTTGAGCTTGCCAAGTTTGAGTCCTTTTTGAGTTCTAGTTTGCTTGGGGACAAGCAAAGTTTAAGTTTGGGGTATTATGATCGGCCTTTGGCTCATCTAGTTTTATGACTAGTATGACCGTGGTTTCGTGCCAATTATATCTCTTTTTCTCCCAAATTAGACTCGATTGTCCTCAAGCAAGGTTTTGAGTCTCTTAAGTAGTTTTAGGATATTTTAGCTAGTTTTGAGTCAAATAAATCACTTATTGCTATTTCATGTTTCAGGTTAATAAGGAGAGCAAGAAGGGAAAGGGCCTTAGAAGCAGAAACCATCACGGCCCAGCCGTGACACTGGTCACGGCCGTGATGAGCTACTCATGGAAGACAGAAAGGAACACGGCCCAGCCGTGATACACATCACGGGCGTGATGAGAAGATCATGAAAGTCAGAGAGCATCACGTCCCACCCGTGATACCCATCACGGGCGTGATGAGGAGGACCTGAAAGACAGAATTGATCACGGCCCAGCCGTGATGAAGTTCACGACCGTGACAAATCAGCACCCAAAGTCAGAATGCATCACGGCCTGGCCCTGATAGGCATCACGGCCATGATGGACCAGAATTTGAATGCTCGCCCTTGACAGAAGCGGTCACGGACTGGCCGTAATGGCCATCACGGCTGTGACGCGCGGCCACTCTATAAAACAGAAGCGCGGCAGACAGAAAAAGCATCCAGATTTTCATTGTTTACATTATACTCTTAGTTTTTTGTCAAATTTGTAATGGAGAACTAATCTCCCCGGATTAATCTGCTGTGATCGGCTTTCGCCGACACTTGAGGTTTTGTAATTCCCGGATTGATTTGCTATTCTCTTTCAATACTATTCTATATTATCTGTTTGCTTAATTCAGTTTGTATCGAATGAGTATTGATTTGTTTCGATGATTGTATGTTTCTATACTTAATCGCGTTTGCTTAATTCGCGTGCGTTCAATCGTGTTTGCTTAATTCACGAGAGCTTCATCCGTTTGCTTAATTCCAAATTAGGAACATATGTCTCGCAGCGTCAATTTCCCTTGTTAATTGATGCTACAATCGAAAAGGGATTAGAATCCGATTAGGGCTTAGAATTACATGAACCAATGATAGTGGTAGACCGAACAGCAGATTAATCGTCTTTAGCTTATTTGATAATCACTTAAATTGTTCTGCTTTTATGCTCTGTTTTTCAACCGACTTTCAAACCAACCCCCCAAAACTGATTTTTCTGCGAATAAACAATCCAAGAGTCCTTGTGAGACGATAATCGAGTTATCGCACCCTGACTACAGTTTTTACAAAACACTCGCTTCTTGACGCGTGCGCGACAGTATGTCAAAGATCACCAAAATCCGATAACTGTAGTTCTATTTATGCTCTACGCAAGGCAACAAGGTCAGGATGAGTGAAAAATCCAAAAATTAAGAACGTTTAGCATTTAAGCCCAATAATGTAAATGTAAAAACAATGATTGTAAAAGTTGTCTAATTTCCGTCTCTCTCTGGCTTGTACTGCTGTAAACTGCTATTTATGCTTATTAATCCTGACCTAACCCTATACCAAATTAAAGGCCTCTGAATAAGCTTTCCAACAAGGTATCATATGCCTTAATTTGGCTTAAGTAGAGTAAGTTAGGCCCATTCAAGTGAGGCAACACCATGGACTGCGCACTGAACAGCGCCAGAAAACTCGGGACCCAATTTAGCCTTGATTTTGGCCTAATTTGACAATTTTTGTGAAACCTGAAATTGTAGGTCTATTCCTTATCTTTATAGGGACAACAAAATCACCAAAATCCGATATTTGTGGCCCAGGTTATGCTCTACACAAGCCAACAAGGTCAGGATGAGTGACAAATCCGAAAATTAACAATGTCTAGCAATTTAGCCCAATAATGTAAAAGCAAAAACAGTGATTGTAAAAGTTGTCTAATTTTCGTCTCTCTCTAGATTGTGCGGCTGTAAACTGCTATTTATTCTTATTAATCCTGACCTAACCCTAGACCAACTTAAGGGCCTCTGAATAAGCTTTCCAACAAGGTATCATATGCCTTAATTGGGCTTAAGATGAGTAGGTTAGAACCATTTAAATGAAGGAGCATCATGGACTGCGCACTGATCCGCGCCAGAGAACTCGGGACCCAATTTTTCCTTTCTTTTGGCCTAATTTGACAATTCTTGTGAAACATGAAATTGTAGGTCTCTTCCTTATCTTTCTAGGGACAACAAGATCACCAAATTCCGATATCTTTAGCTCCAGATATACTCTATGCAAGGCAACAAGGTCAGGGTGAGGGAAAAATCCAAAAATTAACAATGTTTAGCAATTAAACCCAATAGTGTAAAACCAAAAACAATGATTGTAAAAGCTGTCTAATTTCCGTCTCTCTCTGGATTGTGCGGTTGTAAACTGCTATTTATGCTTATTAATCCTGACCTAACCCTAGACCAAATTAAGGGCCTCTGAATAAGCTTTCCAACAAGGTATCATTTGCTATAATTGGGCTTAAGATGAGTAAGTTAGGCCCATTTAAGTGAAGGAACATCATGGGTATGCATTGACCCGTGCCAGAGACCTCGGGACCCAATTTAGCCGTGATTTGGGCCTAATATGAGAATATTTGTGCAACCTGAAATAGTAAGACTCTTCCTTATCTTTCTAGGGACAACAAGATCACCAATATCCGATATCTGTAGTTCTAGTTATGCTCTACGCAAGGCAACAAGGTCAGGGTGAGTGAAAATTCCGAAAATAACAAAGTTTAGCATTTAAGCCCAATTAAGCCCAATAATGTAAATGTAAAAACAATGATTGTAAAAGTTGTCTAACTTCCGTCTCTCTCTGGCTTGTGTGGCTGTAAACTGCTATTTATGCTTATTAATCCTGACCTAACCGTAGACCAAATTAAGGACCTATGAATAAGTTTTCCAACAAGCTGTCATATGCCTTAATTTGGCTTAAGATGAGTAAGTTAGGCCCATTTAAGTGAAGGAACATCATGGACTGCACACTGAACCGCGCCAGAGAACTCTGGACCCAATTTAGCCTTGATTTTGGCCTATTATGAGAATTCTTGTGAAACCTGAAATAGTAGGTCTCTTCCTTATCTTTCTAGGGACAACAAGATCACCAAAATCCGATATCTGAAGTTCTAGTTATGCTCGCGCTGTCGCGCACGCGCCAAAAAGCGAGCGGGTTTATAAACTGTAGTTTAGGAAGCGACAACTCGGATATCGTCTCACAAGGACTCTTGACTTGTTATTTACCACAAAAATCAGTTTTTGGGGGGTTTGGATTGAACTTCAATTAGAAAACAAAGCAAAATAGAGCAATGAAAACAGAGCAGTTTTATAGATTATCAATTAAGCTAAAGACGATTAATCTACTGTTCTCGATTCCCAACTATCATCGGTTCATGTAAATTCCAAGCCCTAAGCAGATTCTAATCCCCTTTCGGTTGTAGCAACAATTAACAAACGAAATCGCTACTACGAGATACATGTACCTATTCCCGAATTAAACAAACGGAGTTAAGCCCTCATGAACTAAGCGAACATGAACGAACACACGCGAATTAAAAAAACGCGATTCAATATAGGAACATAACATCGCCGAAATAAATCAACACAACACTATACACTCCTGAATTAAACAAACAGAAATATATAGCATAGTATTGAAAAGGGAAAAGCAAATAAAACAGGAATTACAGAACCTCAAGTGTGGTGGAAATCGATTACAGTAGACTAATCCAAGAAAATTAGTTCTCCATAAAATCGAAACACAACCAGAAAATATGTGAAAACAATGGAGAATGAAAAGTTCTTTCTAATCTGTCCAGAACATCCATTTATATCATTCAGGAACTGCGCCTTCTCGCGAGGCGAATACACACTTGCGAGGCGAATCTTATGGAGAGTCTGCAACGTTTGGTATTCTCGCGGGGCGAAGTACGGATCGCGTGGCGAGGAACGGAAGAGTCATGGCTTCTGGTCTTCAGTCTCGCGAGGCGAGACATGGATTCACGAGGCGACACATAATGGTTTGCATTTTCAGGAACAGTCAGTGTTCAGGGTCGCGAGGCGAGAAGAGGAGTCGCGGGGCGAACCAGAGAGGATGACATTCTGCTGCTCAGGCTGGTTTCAGGGACGAGCGGTGAGAAGACTCTCGCGAGGCGAACACCTCCAGGATTGAAATTTCCCCTGCTTCTTTATTCCCTTAACTTCTAAGTTAACCTGAAAACAATAAAATAGCCATAAGTGCATTATTTGACTCAAAACTGGCTAAATTAACCTAAAACTACTTTAGAGACTCAAAACCTTGCTTGAGGACAATCTAATCTAATTTGGGCAAAAACGAAATATAATTAGCACAAAACCCTGGTCATACTAGCCATAAAACTAGATGAGCCAGAGGCTTATCAAAATACCCCAAACTTAAACTTTGCTTGTCCCCAAGCAAACTAAAACTCAAAAATCAAAAAGACTCAAGACATGGCAAGCTTAAAGGTTCAATCAACTTTGCACAAATTTCAAGCAATTCATCAAAATAATTTTCTTCAATGTTCCCCCCCTTTCAAACAAAGCAATCCCCACATGCACTTTTAAGAGCACTTCCCATGAATTTGATTTTTATCTCAAAATGGTTCCCACGGAAAACATGCATGCAACATCAAAAGGTCTTTTAAGGGTTGTAATGGGGCCTGGCTAAGGGTAGGATATACAAAGGTACTGGGCTGACGTCCCTAGGAACTAAGAGAGCATGAAACATTTTACACATTGAATTTCCACTCAAATTCCTTTCTTCATTTTTCTTTATGCTTTGGGTGACTACAGCCTTTTCCTTCACATAGCCTTTTGACATTTTTGCACTTTTTTTTCTTTCTTTTTTTTCTCTTTTTTTTTCTTTTTGCCCTTTGGCTCCAACCTTTTTATTATATTTTTTTTCTTTTTTTTTCTCAATCCCAAACAACACATCACACCTTTGTAGCCACCCCAAACTTAGTTTCTTGCAACCATTCTCTTGCTAAGATTCCATGCTCTCCTAATCCTAAGATCGGGTTAACATGGTTTTTCTAGTTTTTGGCTCATAACATAAGGTTATCAAGAATTAACAGGCTATCAGGCTCAATGGGGCTAACTAGGAAACATGCATTAGGGATGGTTATTTTAGGCCAAGTGGCTATTTACAAAGAAAATGCCTAAATCATCTGAAGCAAACACATAAACATGCAAACCAAGTAGAGACTCAAGCAAATTCGGGAAAGTGCAACTCAAAAGTGATTCTCACAGTTAAAAACATGTTGGATGCTCAAATCCTCACCTAGTCATTTTTGCAAATTGTTTGACCGAGATTCTATCCCTAGTGTGTGCTTTCCTTCACCCCAAACTTGTCATAAATCATGCCATTACAACAAAATATCTCAAAGTTTAGGAACCAACTTTTTGTCACATGGGAATCACTTTTCAAAATATTTTTTTTTCTAGGGGGAATCATCATAATTCATGCATCAATCTTTGCAAAATCAATCAAAATCAATCAAGCTCACCGACCAAAGACTCACACGATTTATTCAAGAGCTAAAAGAAAAACAAGACAAAACACAAAATCAATCAATCTGTTCCCTCCCCCACACTTAAAGCATACATTGTCCCCAATGAAACAACATAATTATAAAACCAGAGTGAGGGAAATGAAGGGTGTTCCCTGATCAATCGGCAGTGTAGGTGGGAGCTTCCTCCTGGATCCCATTGCTTGTAGCATAAGGCTAAAGAGAGGGAGTTCATTCCATGGTCCCATAACTTGCAGCCTTGATATAGGAGTGAGCACTTGACAATTATGGTGACCTTGCCCAATGCGACGGACTCATCACTCCCTCTTGGTTCAAAGATGACCGCTTTCTCAACAAAGTCCTCCCAATAAAATTGGGGTTCAACCCCTTGGACTGGCCATGGTGCAAAATCCAGTCCCTCCGGTGGTTCCACAGGGGGAGGTGGCAGATAGGTAGGGAGGGTCTCCGGTGCTGCTTCATCTTCTGCACGTTCTTCATTCACTGCGCTAACAAATCCATCACCTGTTAAACCTGCAGAATTCTCAGCACACACCACACAAAGGTTAGTGTTAGTACAGTCAGTAGATATAGTACAATAAACTGAATCAGTAAAGGCCTGAATGTCTGGAAATTCAGCACACAGTTCATCCACCCCATCACTTTCAACACATGCATCTAATTCCAAAGGTTATTCATTATCCTCAAGCTTATTGCCTTGATTGTAAGGATGGACTGCATAAGCTTGAGGCAAATCAGTAACTGACCCTTCTTTCAGAATGGGGCATGCATCAAATAGGTGCTCAGGAGAGCCGCACATACCACAAAACCTTGCCTGCTGAACCTTATCCATTACCAATTGCTTCACCAAGGAAGTGAGCTCATCAATTTTATTCTCAAGGGCTCGGTTGGAAGAAGAGCTATGAACCTCATTCACACCAATCATGTCAAAACCACTGCTAAACTCATAACTTCCAGCAAAAT
Source organism: Sophora flavescens (assembly GCA_030762895.1). Lineage (NCBI taxonomy): Eukaryota > Viridiplantae > Streptophyta > Magnoliopsida > Fabales > Fabaceae > Sophora > Sophora flavescens. The sequence continues at coordinate 6,472,395 of JAUPTC010000011.1, read as the reverse complement.
TAGGATAATTTATGCATGGTGGTGGTTTACTAAAATCAGGATAATACATGCATGGTGGTGGCCTATCAAAGTTAGGATAATATATGCATGGTTCATAATCAACATTAGGCATAAAATCTTGCATATAAATATCCATGGGAACTAATTCAGTAATACAATTTTTTTAACAAAGCAGTCGTAACTAATTCAGTAATACAATTTTTTTAATTTAATTTTCTGTTAATAACAACAAGAGTCCCCGGCAACGGCGCCAATTTTGAACGCGTTGTCGCGCACGCGCCAAAAAGCGAGCGGGTTTATAAACTTTAGTTTAGGAAGCGACAACTCGGATATCGTCTCACAAGGACTCTTGACTTGTTATTTACCACAAAAATCAGTTTTTGGGGGGGTTTGGATTGAACTTCAATTAGAAAAAAAGCAAAACAGAGCAATGAAAACAGAGCAGTTTAAGAGATTAACAATTAAGCTAAAGATGATTAATCTACTGTTCTCGATTCCCAACTATCATCGGTTCATGTAAATTCCAAGCCCTAAGCAGATTCTAATCCCCTTTCGGTTGTAGCAACAATTAACAAACGAAATCGCTACTACGAGATATATGTTCCTATTCCCGAATTAAACAAACGGGGTTAAGCCCTGATGAACTAAGCGAACATGAACGAACACACGCGAATTAAACAAATGTGATTCAATATAGGAACATAACATCACCGAAATAAATCAACACAACACTATACACTCCTGAATTAAACAAACAGAAATATATAGCATAGTATTGAAAATGGAAAAGCAAATAAAACAGGAATTACAGAACCTCAAGTGTGGTGGAAATCGATTCGATGAGACTAATCCAAGAAAATTAGTTCTCCATAAAAATGAAACACAACCAGAAAATATGTGAAAACAATGGAGAATGAAAAGTTCTTTCTAATCTGCCCAGAACAGCCATTTATATCATTCAGGAACTGCGCCTTCTCGCGAGGCGAACACACACTCTTGAGGCGAATCTTATGAAGAGTCTGCAACGTTTGGTATTCTTGCGGGCGAAGTACGGATCGCGTGGCGAGGAATGGAAGAGTCATGGCTTCGGTCTTCGATCTCGCGAGGCGAGACATGGATTCGCGAGGCGACACAGAATGGTTTGCATTTTCGAGGGCAGTCGGTGTTCGGGGTCGCGAGGCGAGAAGAGGAGTCGCGGGGGCAAACCAGAGAGGATGGCATTCTCGCTGCTCAGGCTGGTTTCAGTGGTCGCACGACGAGAAGACTCTCGCGAGGCGAACACCTCCAGGATTGAAATTTCCCCTGCTTCTTTATTCCCTTAACTTCTAAGCTAACCTGAAAACAATAAAATAGCCATAAGTGCATTATTTGACTCAAAACTGGCTAAATTAACCTAAAACTACTTTAGAGACTCAAAACCTTGCTTGAGGGCAATCTAATCTAATTTGGGCGAAAATGAAATATAATTAGCACAAAACCCTGGTCACAATAGCCATAAAACTAGATGAGCCAGAGGCTTATCAAACATCATGGACAGCACACTGAACCGCGCCAGAGAACTCTTGACCCAATTTAGCCTTGATTTTGGCCTATTATGAGAATTCTTGTGAAACCCGAAATAGTAGGTCTCTTCCTTATCTTCCTAGGGACAACAAGATCACCAAAATCCGATATCTGAAGTTCTAGTTATGCTCTGCGCAAGGCAACAGGGTCAGGATGAGTGAAAAATCCGAAAATTAACAACGTTTAGCATTTAAGCCAAATTAAGCCCACTAATGTAACAGTAAAAACAATGATTGTAAAAGTTGTCTAATTTTTGTCTCTCTCTTGCTTGTGCGGCTGTAAACTGCTATGTATGCTTATTAATCCTGACCTAACCCTAGACCAAATTAAGGGCCTCTGTATAAGCTTTACAACAAGGTATCATAGGCCTTCATTGGGATTAAGATGAGTAAGTTAGGCACATTTAAGTGAAGGAACATCATGGGCTGCGTACTGAACCACGACAGAAAACTCGGGACCCAATTTAGCCTTGATTGTGGCCTAATTTGACAATTCTTGTGAAACCTGAAATTGTAGGTCTCTTCCTTATCTTTCTAGGGACATCAAGATCACCAAAATCCGATATCTGTAGCTCTAGTTATGCTCTGTGCAAGGCAACAAGGTCAGGATGAGTAAAAAATCCGAAAATTAACAATGTTTAGCAATTAAACGCAATAAAGTAAAACCAAAAACACTGACTGTAAAAGTTATCTAATTTCTGTCTCTCTCTGGCTTGTGTGATTGTAAACTGCTGTTTATGCTTATTAATCCTGACCTAACCCTAGACCAAATTAAGGGCCTCTGAATAAGCATTCCAACAAGGTATCATATGCCTTAATTTGGCATAAGATGAGTAAGTTAGGCACATTTAAGTGAAGGATCATCGTGGATCGCAGATCGATCCGCGCCAGAGAACTCTGGACCCAATTTTGCCTTGATTTTGGCCTAATATGAGAATTCTTGTGAAACCTGAAATAGTATGTCTTTTCCTTATCTTTCTAGGGACAACAAGATCACCAATATCCGATATATGTAGTTCCAGTAATGCTCTGCGCAAGGCAACAAGGTCAGGATGAGTGAAAAATCGGAATATTAATAACGTTTAGCATTTAAGCCCAATTAAGCCCAATAATGTAAAAGTAAAAAACAATGATTGTAAAAGTTGTCTAATTTCCATCTCTCTCTGGCTTGTGCGACTGTAAACTGCTATTTATGCTTATTAATCCAGACTTAACCCTTGACCAAATTAAGGGCCTCTGAATAAGCGTTCCAGCAAGGTATCATATGCCTTAATTGGGCTTAAGATGAGTAAGTTAGGCCCATTTAAGTGAAGGAACATCATGGATTGCGCACTGAACCGCGCCAGAAAACTCGGGACCCAATTTAGCCTTGATTTTGGCCTAATTTGACAATTCTTGTGAAGCCTGAAATTGTAGGTCTCTTCCTTATCTTTCTAGGGACAGCAAGATCACCAAAATCCGATTTCTGCAGCTCTAGTTATGCTCTGCATAAGGCAACAAGGTCAGGATGAGTAAAAAATCCGAAAATTAACAACGTTTAGCGTTTAAGCCCAATTAAGCCCAATAATGTTAAATTAAAAATAATGATTGTAAAAGTTGTCTAATTTCCATCTCTCTCTGGATTGTGCGACTGTAAACTGCTATTTCTGCTTATTAATCCTGACCTAACTCTAGACCAAATTAAGGACCCCTGAATAATCTTTCCAACAAGGTATCATATGCCTTAATTTGGCTTAAGATTTGTAAGTTAGGCCCATTTAAGTGAAGGAACACCATGGACTGCGCACTGAACCGCGCCAAAGAACTCGGGACACAATTTTTTCCTTGATTTTGGCTTATTTTGACAATTCTTATGAAACCTGAAATTGTAGGTCTCTTCCTTATCTTTCTAGGGACAACAAGATCACCAAAATCCGATATCTGCAGCTCTAGTTATGATCTGCGTAAGGCAACAAGGTCAGGATGAGTGAAAAATCCGAAAATTAACAATGTCTAGCATTGATACCCAATAATGTAAAAGCAAAAACAACGATTGTAAAAGTTGTCTAATTTCTGTCTATCTCTGGCTTGTGCGGCTATAAACTGCTATTTATGCTTATTAATCCTGACCTAACACTAGACCAAATTAAGGTCCTCTGAATAAGCTTTCAAACAAGGTATCATATGCCTTAATTGTGCTAAAGATGAGTAAGTTAGGCCCATTTAAGTGAAGGAACATCATGGACTGCGCACTGAGCCGCGCCAGAAAACTCGGGACCCAATTTATCCTTGATTTTGGCCTAATTTGACAATTCTTGTGAAACCTGAAATTGTAGGTCTCTTCCTTATCTTTCTAGGGACAGCTAGATCACCAAAATCCGATATCAGTAGCTCTAGTTATGCTCTGCGAAAGGCAACAAGGTCAAGACGAGTGAAAAATCCGAAGAGTAACAATGTTTAGCAATTTAGCCCAACAGAGTAAAACCAAAAAAATGATTGTAAAAGTTGTCTAATTTCTGTCTCCCTCTGGCTTGTGCGGCTATAAACTGCTATTTATGCTTATTAATCATGACCTAACCCTAGACCAAATTAAGGGCCTCTGAATAAGCATTCCAACAAGGTATCATATGCCTTAATTTGGCTTAAGATGAGTAAGTTAGGCCCATTTAAGTGAAGGAACATCATGGACTACGCACTGATCCACGCCAGAGAACTCTGGACCCAATTTAGCCTTGATTTTGGCCTAATATGAGAATTCTTGTGAAACCTGAAATACTAGGTCTCTTACTTATCTTTCTAGGGACAAGATCACCAAAACCCGATATCTGTAGTTCTAGTTATGCTCTGCGCAAGGCAACAAGGTCAGGATCAGTGAAAAATCCAAAAATTAACAACGTTTAGCATTTAAGACCAATTAAGCCCACTAATGTAATAGTAAAAACAATGATTGTAAAAGTTGTCTAATTTTTGTCTCTCTCTGGCTTGTGGGGCTGTAAACTGCTATGTATGCTTATTAATCCTGACCTAACCCTAGACCAAATTAAGGTCCTCTGAATAAGCATTACAACAAGGTATCATAGGCCTTCATTGGGCTTAAGATGAGTTAGTTAGGCACATTTAAGTGAAGGAACATCATGGGCTGCACACTGAACCACGACAGAAAACTCGGGACCCAATTTAGCCTTGATTTTGGCCTAATTTGACAATTCTTGTGAAACTTGAAATTGTAGGTCTTTTCCTTATCTTTCTAGGGACAGCAAGATCACCAAAATCCGATATCTGTAGCTCTAGTTATGCTCTGTGCAAGGCAACAAGGTCAGGATGAGTAAAAAACCCGAAAATTAACAATGTTTAGCAATTAAACGCAATAAAGTAATTGTGCGGCTGTAAACTGCTATTTATGCTTATTAATCTTGACCTAACCCTAGACCAAATTAAGGGCCTCTGAATAAGCTTTCCAACAAGGTATCATATGCTATAATTGGGCTTAAGATGAGTAAGTTAGGCCCATTTAAGTGAAGGAACATCATGGACTGCGCACTGATCCGTGCCAGAGAACTCGGGACCCAATTTAGCCTTGATTTTAGCCCAATATGAGAATATTTGTGCAACCTGAAATAGGAGGACTTTTCCTTATCTTTCTAGAGACAGCAATATCACTAATATCCGATATCTGTAGTGCTAGTTATGCTCTGCTCAAGGCAACAAGGTCAGGATGAGTGAAAAATTCGAAAATTAACAATGCTTAGCATTTAATCCCAATTAATCCCAATAATGTAAAAGCAAAAATAATGATTGTAAAAGTTGTCTAATTGCGGTCTCTCTCTGGCTTGTGCGGCTGTAAACTGCTATTTATGCTTAATAATCCTGACGTAACTCTAGACCAAATTAAGGGCCTCTGAAAATAAGGTATCATATGCCTTAATTGGACTTAAGATGAGTAAGTTAGGCCCATTTAAGTGAAGGAGCATCATCGGCTGTGTACTGATCCGCGCCAGAGAACTCGGGACCCAATTTAGCCTTGATTTTGGCCTAATTTGAGAGTTCTAGTGAAGCCTGAAATTGTAGGTCTCTTCATTATCTTTCTAGGGACAGCAACATCACCAAAATCCGATATATGTAGCTCTAGTTATGCTCTGCGTAAGGCAACAAGGTCAGGGAGAGTGAAAAATCTGGAAATTAACAATGTTTAGCAATTAAGCCCAATAATGTAAAAGCAAAAACAATGATTGTAAAAGTTGTCTAATTACCGTCTCTCTCTGGCTTGTGCGGCTGTAAACTGCTTCTAATGCTTATTAATCCTTGCCTAACCATAGACAAAATTAAGGGCCTCTGAATAAACTTTACAACAAGGTATCATATGCCTTAATTGGGCTTGAGATGAGTAAGTTAGGCCCATTTAAGTAAAGGAACATCATGGACAGCGCACTGATCCGCGCTTGATAACTCGGGACCCAATTTAGCCTTGATTTTAGCCTAATTTGAGAATTCTTGTGAAACCTAAAATTGTATGTATCTTCCTTATCTTTCTAGGGACAGCAAGATCACCTAAATCCCATATATGTAGCTACAGTTATGCTCTGCGCAAGACTACAAGGTCAGGATGAGTGAAAAATCCGAAAATTAACAATGTTTAGCAATGAAGCCCAGTTAAGCCCAATAATGCAAAAGCAAAAACAATGATTGTAAAAGTTGTCTAATTTCCATCTCTCTCTGGCTTGTGCGGCTGTAAACTGATATTTATGCTTATTAATCATGACCTAACCCTACACCAAATTAAGGGCCTCTGAATAAGCTTTCCAACAAGGTATCATATGCCTTAATTGGGATTAAGATGAGTAAGTTAGGCGCATTTAAGGGAAGGAACATCATGGACTGCATACTGATCCACGTCAGAGAACTTGGGACTTGATTTTGGCCTAATTTAAGAATTCTTGTAAAACCTGAATGTGTAGGTCTCTTCCTTATCTTTCTAGGGACAGCAAGATCACCAAAATCCGATATTTGTAGCTCTAGTTATGCTCTGTACAAGGCAACAAGGTCAGGATGAGTGAAAAATCAGAAAATTAACAATGTTTAGTATCTAAGCCCAATTAAGCCCAATAATGTAAAAGCAAAAACAATGATTGTAAAAGTTGTCTAATTTTCGTCTCTCTCTGGCTTGTGAGGCTGTAAACTGCTATGTATGCTTATTAATCCAGACCTAACCCTAGACCAAATTAAAAGCCTCTGAAGAAGTTTTCCAACAAGATATCATATGCCTTAATTGGGCTTAAGATGAGTAAGTTAGGCCCATTTAAGTGAAGGAACATCATGGACTGCGCACTGCACGATGCCAGAAAAATCGGGACCCAATTTAGCCTTGATTTTGGACTAATTTGACAATTCTTGAAACGTTAAATTGTAGGTCTCTTCCTTAGCTTTAAAGGGACAGCAAGATCACCAAAATTCGATATCTGTAGCTCTTGTTATGCTCTGCGCAAGGCAACAAGGTTAGGATGAGTGAAAAATCCGAAAATTAACAATGTTTAGCAATTAAGCCCAATAATGTAAAAGCAAAAACAATGGTTGTAAAAGTTGTCTAATTTCCGTCTCTCTCTAGATTGTGCGGCTGTAAACTGTTATTTATGCTTATTAATCCTGACCTAAACCTAGACCAAATTAAGGGCCTTTGAATAAGCTTTCCAACAAGGTATCATATGCCATAATTGGGATTAAGATGAGTAAGTTAGGCCCATTTAAGAGAAGGAATATCATGGACTACGCACCGATCCGTGTTAGAGAACTCGGGACCTAATTTAGCCTTGATTTTGGACTAATTTGACAATTCTTGTGAAACCTGAAATTGTATGTCTCTTCCTAATCTTTCTAGGGACAGCAAGATCACCAAAATCCGATATATGTAGCTCCAGTTATACTCTGCTCAAGACTACAAGGTCAGGATGAGTGAAAAATCCGAAAATTAACAATGTTTAGCTATTAAGCTCAGTTATGCCCAATAATGCAAAAACAAAAACAATGATTGTAAAAGCTGTCTAATTTCCATCTCTATCTGGCTTGTGCGGCTGTAAACTGCTATTTATGCTTATTAATCCTGACGTAACCCTAGACCAAATTAAGGGCCTCTGAATAAGCTCTCCAACAAGGTATCATAAGCCTTAATTGGGCTTAAGATGAGTAAGTTTGGCCCATTTAAGTGAAGGAACATCATGGACTGCATAATGTTCCGCGTCATAGAACTCGGGACTTGATTTTGGCCTAATTTGAAAATTCTTGTGAAACCTGAAATTGTAGGTCTCCTCCTTATCTTTCTAGGGACAGCAAGATCAACAAAATCCGATATCTGTAGCTCTAGTTATGCTCTGCGCAAGGCAACAACGTCAGGATGAGTGAAAAATCCGAAAATTAACAACGTTTAGTATTTAAGCCCAATTAAGCCCAATAATGTAAAGGCAAAAACAATGATTGTAAAAGTTGTCTAATTTCCGTCTCTCTCTGGCTTGTGCGGCTGTAAACTGCTATTTATGCTTATTAATCCAGACCTAACCCTAGACCAAATTAACGGCCTTTGAATAAGCTTTCCAACAAGGTATCATATGCCTTTATTGGGCTTAAGATGAGTAAGTTAGGCCCATTTAAGTGAAGAACATCATGGAATGCGCACTGATCCGCGCCAGAGAACTCGGGACCCAATTAAGCCTTTATTTTGGCCTAATTTGACAATTCTTGTGAAACCTTAAATTGTAGGTCTCTTCCTTATATTTCTAGGGACAGCAAGATCACCAAAATCCGATATCTGTAGCTCTAGTTATGCTCTGCTTAAGGCAACAAGGTCAGCATGAGTGAAAAATCCGAAAATTACCATTGTTTAGCAATTAAGCCCAATAATGGAAAATCAGAAACAACAATTGTAAAAGTTGTCTAATTCTGTCTCTCTCTGGCTTGTGCGACTGAAAACTGCTTCTTATGTGTATTAATCCTGACCTAACAATAGACCCAATTAAGGGTCGACATTTTGTCGCGCACGCGTCAAAAAGCGAGCGGTTATAAAAATATGTAGTCAGGGAAGCGACAACTCGAGTATCGTCTCACAAGGACTCTTGGGTTGTTGTTAACAGAAAAATCAATTTTTGGGGGGTTTTGGATTTGAAATTAAATAAAGAAAACAAAGCAGAAAGACAATGCAAACTAAATAATTACCAAATAAACTAAAGCGATTAACCTACTGTTCTCGGTTTCCCACTATCATTGGTTTACATAATTCCATGCCATAAGCAGATTCTAAACCCTTTTCGATTGTAGCATCAATTAACAAGCGAAATCAACGCTACGAGACATATGTTCCTATTCCGAATTAAGCAAACGGGAGAAGCACTCATGAACTAAGCGAACATGAACGAACACACGCGAATTAAGAAAACGAGATTAAGTATAGGAACATACGATCATCGAAATAAATCAACACCTATTCTATACGATTCTGAATTAAGAAAACAGAACATATAAAACAAGTATTGAAAGAGAATAGCATTAAGTTTAGGAATTACAAAACCGCAAGCATCAATGGAACCCAATCGCAGTAGATTAATCAAGGAGACTAGTTCTCCATTACAAACATAAACCTAAACCTAATTTGCAGCCGTCTAAAGTAAAGAGAAGAAGAAAAGAAGAGAGGATCTCAGTTCTGCCCTAAAACAGACTTAAGTACAGATTCTGGATTCTGCGAGCTCGCGAGGCGAGCATACCTTGCGAGGCGAATATTATGAACAGTCTTCAGTGTTTGGCTTTCTCGCGAGGCGAGCTTAGTATTCGCGAGGCGAGGCGAGGAATGGCTTCTGGTCTTCCAGGCTCGCGAGGCGAAGAAATGGTTCGCGAGGCGACACAGAAAGGTTTGCATTTTCTGGCACAGTCAGCCTTCAGTTTCGTGGGGCGAATAGCGTCTCGCGGGGCGAAAAACTCCAGAACTGCTTCTTTTTACTACCTGAAAACAAGGATTAACAGTAAGTACTTTATTCGACTCTAAATCAGCTAAATTAACCTAAAAATGCTCTAGAGACTCAAAATGCTGCTTGAAGACAATCAAGTCTAATTTGGGCGAAAATGAGATATAATTAGCACAAAACCACGGCCATACTAGTCATAAAACTAGCTGAGCCAGAGGCTGATCAAGGGCCTCTGAATAAGCTTTCCAACATGCTATCATATGCCTTAATTGGGCTTAAGATGAGTAAGCTATGCCCATTTAAGTGAAGGAACATCATGGACAGGCGAATGATCCACGCCAGAGAACTCGGGACCCAATTTAGGATTTATTTTGGCCTAATTCGACAATTCTTGTGACACCTAAAATTGTAGGTCTCTTCCTTATCTTTCTAGGGACAGCAAGATCACCAAAATCCGATATTTGTAGCTCTAGTTATGCTCTGCGCAATCCAACAAGGTCAGGATAAGTGAAAAATTCGAAAATTAACTATGTTTAGCAATTAAGCCCAATAATGTAAAAGCAAAAACAATGATTGTAAAAGTTGTCCAATTTCCGTCTCTCTCTGGCTTGTGCGGCTGTAAATTGCTATGTTTGCTTACTAATCCTGACCTAACTCTAGATCAAATTAAGGGACTCTGAATAAGCTTTCCAACTAGGTATCATATGCCTTAATTGGGCTTAAGATGAGTAAGTGAGGCCCATTTAAGTGAAGGAACATCATGGATTGCGTACTGATCCGCGTCAGAGAACTCGGGACCGAATTTAGCCTTGATTTTGGCCTAATTTGAGAATTCTTGTGAAACTTGAAATTGTAGGTCTCTTCTTATCTTTCTAGGGACAGCAAGATCAACAAAATCCGATATATGTAGCTCTAGTTATGCTATGCACAAGGCAACAAGGTCAGGATGAGCGAAAAATCCGAAAATTAACAATGTTTAGCAATTAAGCCCAATAATGAAAAAGCAAAAACAATGGTTGTAAAAGTTGTCTAATTTTCGTCTCTCTCTGGCTTGTGCGTCTGCAAACTGCTAGTCATGCTTATTAATCCTGACCTAACCCTTGACAAAATTAAGGGCCTCTGAATAAGCTTTCCAACAGGGTATCATATGCCTTAATTGGTCTTAAGATGAGTAAGTTAGGCCCATTTAAGCGAAGGAACATCATGGACAGTGCACTGATCCGCGCTAGAGAACTCGAGACCCAATTTACCTTTGATTTTGGTCTAATTTGAGAATTCTTGTGAAATCTGAAATCTGAAATTGTAGGTCTCTTCATTATCTTTCTAGGGACATCAAGATCAACAAAATCCGATATTTGTAGCTTAAGGTATGCTTTGCACAAGGTAACAAGGTCAGGATGAGTGAAAAATCCGAAAATTAACAATGTTTAGCAATGAAGCCCAATAATGTAGAAGCAAAAACAATTATTGTAAAAGTTGTTTAATTTCCATCTCTCTCTGGCTTGTGCGGCTGTAAATTGTTATTTATGCTTATTAATCCTGACCGAAACATAGACCAAATTAAGGGCCTTTGAATAAGCTTTCCAACAAGGTATCATATGCCTTAATTGGGCTTAAGATGAGTAAGTTAGGCCAATTTAAGTGAAGGAACATCAAGGACTGCGCACTGATCCGCACCAGAGAACTCGGGACCGAATTTAGCCTTGATTTTCGCCTAATTAGACAATTCTTGTGAAACCTGAAATTGTAGGTCTCTTCCTTATCTTTCTAAGGACAGCAAGATCACCAAAATCCGATATTTGTAGCTCTAGTTATGCACTGTGCAAGGCAACAATGTCAGCATGAGTGAAAAATCCCAAAATTAACAATGTTTAGCAATTAAGCCCAATTAAGCCCAATAATGTAAAAGCAAAAACAATGGTTGTAAAAGTTGTCTAATTTTCGTCTCTCTCTGGCTTGTGCGGCTGTAAAATGTTATTTATGCTTATTAATCTTGACCTAACCCTAGACCAAATTAAGCGCCTTTGAATAAGCTTTCCAACAAGGTATCATATGACATAATTGGGCTTAAGATGGGTAAGTTAGGCCCATTTAAGTGAAGGAACATCATGGACTGCGCACAGATCCGCGTCAGATAACTCAGGTACCAATTTAGCCTTGATTTTGGGCGAATTTGACAATTCTTGAAATACCAGAAATTGTAGGTCTCTTCCTTATCTTTCTAGGGACAGTAAGATCACCAAAATCGGATATCTGTAGCTCTTGTTATGCTCTGCGCAAGGCAACAAGGTCAGGATGAGTGAAAAATCCGAAAATTAACAATGTTTAGCAATTAAGCCCAATAATGTAAAAGCAAAAACAATGATTGTAAAAGTTTTCTAATTTCTGTCTCTCTCTGACTTTTACAGCTGTAAACTGCTATTTATGCTTATTAATCCTGACCTAACCCTAGACCAAATTAAGGGCCTCTGAATAAGTTTTCCAACAAGGTATCATATGCCTTAATTGGGCCTAAGATGAGTTAGGACCATTTAAGTGAAGTAACATAATGGACTGCAACCTGATCAACGCCAGAGAACTCGGGACCCAATTTAGCCTTGATTTTGGAACAATTTGACAATTCTTGTGAATCCTGAAATTGTAAGTCTCTTCCTTATCTTTCTAGGGACAGCAAGATCAACAAAATCCGATATCTGTTGCTATAGTTAAGCTCCGCGCAAGGAACCAAGGTGAGGAGGAGTGAGAAATCCGAAAATTAACAATGTTTAGCAATTCAGCCCAATTAAGCCCAATAATGTAAAAGCAAAAACAATGATTGTAAAAGTTGTCTAATTTTCGTCTCTCTCTGGTTTGTGAGGCTGTAAATTTCTATTTATGCTTGTTAATCATGACCTAACCCTAGTTCAAATTAAGCGCCACTGAATAAGCTTTTCAACAAGGTATCATATGCCTTAATTGGGCTTAAGATGAGTAAGTTAGGCCCATTTAAGTGAAGGAACATCATCGACTGCGCACTAATCCGCGCCAGAGAACTCGGGACCCAATTTAGCCTTGATTTTGGCCTAATTAGACAATTCTAGTACAACCTGAAATTGTAGGTCTCTTCCTTATCTTTATAGGAACTGCAAGATCTCCAAAATCCGATATTTGTAGCTCTAGTTATGCTCTGCGCAAGGCAACAAGGTCAGGAGGAGTGAAGAATCCGAAAATTAACAAAGTTTAGCAATTAAGCCCAATTAAGCCCAATAATGTAAAAGGAAAAACAATGATTGTAAAAGTTGTCTAATTTCCGTCTCTCTCTGGCTTGTGCGGCTGTAAACTGCTATTTATGCTTATTAATCTTGTCCTAACCCTAGACCAAATTAAGGGCCTTTGAATAAGCTTTCCAACAAGGTATCATTTGACATAATTGGGCTTAAGATGAGTAAGTTAGGCCCATTTAAGTGAAGGAACATCATGGATGCATGTCCGATCCGCGCCAGATAACTCAGGTCCCAATTTAGCCTTGATTTTGGGCTAATTTGACAATTCTTGAGATAGCTGAAATTGTAGGTCTCTTCCTTATCTTTCTAGGGACAGCAAGATCACCAAAATCGGATATCTGTAGCACTAGTTATGCTCTGCGCAAGGCAACAAGGTCAGGATGAGTGAAAAATCCGAAAATTAACAATGTTTAGCAATTAAGCCCAATAATGTAAAAGCAAAAACAATGATTGTAAAAGTTGTCTAATTTCCATCACTCTCTGGCTTTTGCGGCTGTAAACTGCTTTTTATGCTTATTAATCACGACCTAACCCTAGACCAAATTAAGGGCCTCTGAATATGTTTTCCAACAAGGTATCATATGCCATAATTGGGCTTAAGATGAGTAAGTTAGGACCATTTAAGTGAAGGAACATCATGGATTGTACGCATCCGCGCCGAGAACTCGGGACCCAATTTAGCCTTGATTTTTGGGCTCAAATTTGACAATTCTTGTGAAACCTGAAATTGTAGGTCTCTTACATATCTTTCTAGCGATTGCAAGATTCCCAAAATCGATATGTAGCTCTAGTTATGCTCTCAGAAGGTAACAAGGTCAGGAGGAGTGAAAAATCCGAAAATTAACAAAGTTTAGCAATTAAGCCCTAA
>JAUPTC010000011.1:6433977-6458280 GCA_030762895.1 Sophora flavescens | reverse complement strand
TTATGCTGTTTGTGCCGCGCACGCGCCAAAAAAAAGCGAGCGGGTTTATAAACTGTAGTTTAGGAAGCGACAACTCAGATATCGTCTCACAAGGACTCTTGACTTGTTATTTACCACAAAAATCAGTTTTTGGGGGGTTTGGATTGAACTTCAATTAGAAAACAAAGCAAAATAGAGCAATGAAAACAGAGCAGTTTTATAGATTATCAATTAAGCTAAAGACGATTAATCTACTGTTCTCGATTCCCAACTATCATCGGTTCATGTAAATTCCAAGCCCTAAGCAGATTCTAATCCCCTTTCGGTTGTAGCAACAATTAACAAACGAAATCGCTACTACGAGATACATGTACCTATTCCCGAATTAAACAAACGGAGTTAAGCCCTCATGAACTAAGCGAACATGAACGAACACACGCGAATTAAACAAACGCGATTCAATATAGGAACATAACATCGCCGAAATAAATCAACACAACACTATACACTCCTGAATTAAACAAATAGAAATATATAGCATAGTATTGAAAAGGGAAAAGCAAATAAAACAGGAATTACAGAACCTCAAGTGTGGTGGAAATCGATTACAGTAGACTAATCCAAGAAAATTAGTTCTCCATAAAAACGAAACACAACCAAAAAATATGTGAAAACAATGGAGAATGAAAGTTCTTTCTAATCTGTCCAGAACAGCCATTTATATCATTCAGGAACTGCGCCTTCTCGCGAGGCGAACACACACTCGCGAGGCGAATCTTATGGAGAGTCTGCAACGTTTGGTATTCTCGCGGGGCGAAGTACGGATCGCGTGGCGAGGAACGGAAGAGTCATGGCTTCTGGTCTTCAGTCTCGCGAGGCGAGACATGGATTCACGAGGCGACACATAATGGTTTGCATTTTCAGGAACAGTCAGTGTTCAGGATCGCGAGGCGAGAAGAGGAGTCGCGGGGCGAACCAGAGAGGATGACATTCTGCTGCTCAGGCTGGTTTCAGGGACGCGCGGCGAGAAGACTCTCGCGAGGCGAACACCTCCAGGATTGAAATTTCCCCTGCTTCTTTATTCCCTTAACTTCTAAGTTAACCTGAAAACAATAAAATAGCCATAAGTGCATTATTTGACTCAAAACTGGCTAAATTAACCTAAAACTACTTTAGAGACTCAAAACCTTGCTTGAGGACAATCTAATCTAATTTGGGCGAAAACGAAATATAATTAGCACAAAACCCTGGTCATACTAGCCATAAAACTAGATGAGCCAGAGGCTTATCAAAATACCCCAAACTTAAACTTTGCTTGTCCCCAAGCAAACTAAAACTCAAAAATCAAAAAGACTCAAGACATGGCAAGCTTAAAGGTTCAATCAACTTTGCACAAATTTCAAGCAATTCATCAAAATAATTTTCTTCAATGTTCCCCCCCTTTCAAACAAAGCAATCCCCACATGCATTCACTCTAAACAATTGAGAATTTCATCATTCAAACAATCATTAATCTAAGCAAGGGATCCAAGTTACACACAAAAGGAGATCACCAAATTCAAACAATCGCCTTCCCCACAAGGGCATTTAGTGTTTCACTCATTCGCCGCTTTTGTCAAAAAACAACATTTCACTCAATTTCACTTTTAAGAGCACTTCCCATGAATTTGATTTTTATCTCAAAATGGTTCCCACTGGAAAACATGCATGCAACATCAAAAGGTCTTTTAAGGGTTGTAATGGGGCCTGGCTAAGGGTAGGATATACAAAGGTATCTTGGCCGACGTCCCTAGGAACTAAGAGAGCGTGAAACATTTTACACATTGAATTTCCACTCAAATTCCTTTCTTCATTTTTCTTTATGCTTTGGGTGACTACAGCCTTTTCCTTCACATAGCCTTTTGACATTTTTGCACTTTTTTTTCTTTCTTTTTTTTCTCTTTTTTTTTCTTTTTGCCCTTTGGCTCCAACCTTTTTATTATTTTTTTTTCTTTTTTTTTCTCAATCCCAAACAACACATCACACCTTTGTAGCCACCCCAAACTTAGTTTCTTGCAACCATTCTCTTGCTAAGATTCCATGCTCTCCTAATCCTAAGATTGGGTTAACATGGTTTTTCTAGTTTTTGGCTCATAACATAAGGTTATCAAGAATTAACAGGCTATCAGGCTCAATGGGGCTAACTAGGAAACATGCATTAGGGATGGTTATTTTAGGCCAAGTGGCTATTTACAAAGAAATTGCCTAAATCATCTGAAGCAAACACATAAACATGCAAACTAAGTAGAGACTCAAGCAAATTCGGGAAAGTGCAACTCAAAAGTGATTCTCACAGTTAAAAACATGTTGGATGCTCAAATCCTCACCTAGTCATTTTTGCAAATTGTTTGACCGAGATTCTATCCCTAGTGTGTGCTTTCCTTCACCCCAAACTTGTCATAAATCATGCCATTACAACAAAATATCTCAAAGTTTAGGAACCAACTTTTTGTCACATGGGAATCACTTTTCAAAATATTTTTTTTTCTAGGGGGAATCATCATAATTCATGCATCAATCTTTTGCAAAATCAATCAAAATCAATCAAGCTCACCGACCAAAGACTCACACGATTTATTCAAGAGCTAAAAGAAAAACAAGACAAAACACAAAATCAATCAATCTGTTCCCTCCCCCACACTTAAAGCATACATTGTCCCCAATGAAACAACATAATTATAAAACCTGAGTGAGGGAAATGAAGGGTGTTCCTTGATCAATCGGTAGTGTAGGTGGGAGCTTCCTCCTGGATCCCATTGCTTGTAGCATAAGGCTAAAGAGAGGGAGTTCATTCCATGGTCCCATAACTTGCAGCCTTGATATAGGAGTGAGCACTTGACAATTATGGTGACCTTGCCCAATGCGACGGACTCATCACTCCCTCTTGGTTCAAAGACGACCGCTTTCTCAACAAAGTCCTCCCAATAAAATTGGGGTTCAACCCCTTGGACTGGCCATGGTGCAAAATCCAGTCCCTCCGGTGGTTCCACAGGGGAGGTGGCGAGATAGGTAGGGAGGGTCTCCTGTCTTGCTTCATCTTCTCGCACGTTCTTCATTCACTGCGCTAACAAATCCATCACCTGTTAAACCTGCAGAATTCTCAAGACACACCACACAAAGGTTAGTGTTAGTACAGTCAGTAGATATAGTACAATAAACTGAATCAGTAAAGGCCTGAATGTCTGGAAATTCAGCACACAGTTCATCCACCCCATCACTTTCAACACATGCATCTAATTCCAAAGGTTATTCATTATCCTCAAGCTTATTGCCTTGATTGTAAGGATGGACTGCATAAGCTTGAGGCAAATCAGTAACTGACCCTTCTTTCAGAATGGGGCATGCATCAAATAGGTGCTCAGGAGAGCCGCACATACCACAAAACCTTGCCTGCTGAACCTTATCCATTACCAATTGCTTCACCAAGGAAGTGAGCTCATCAATTTTATTCTCAAGGGCTCGGTTGGAAGAAGAGCTATGAACCTCATTCACACCAATCATGTCAAAACCACTGCTAAACTCATAACTTCCAGCAAAATTAGGATAATTTATGCATGGTGGTGGTTTACTAAAATCAGGATAATACATGCATGGTGGTGGCCTATCAAAGTTAGGATAATATATGCATGGTTCATAATCAACATTAGGCATAAAATCTTGCATATAATTATCCATGGGAAGCACTAAGATTCACAACCAGACAAAGCAGTCGTAACTAATTCAGTAATACAATTTTTTTAATTTAATTTTCTGTTAATAACAACAAGAGTCCCCGGCAACGGCGCCAATTTTGAACGCGTTGTCGCGCACGCGCCAAAAAGCGAGCGGGTTTATAAACTGTAGTTTAGGAAGCGACAACTCGGATATCGTCTCACAAGGACTCTTGACTTGTTATATACCACAAAAATCAGTTTTTGGGGGGGTTTGGATTGAACTTCAATTAGAAAAAAAGGAAAACAGAGCAATGAAAATAGAGCAGTTTAAGAGATTAACAATTAAGCTAAAGATGATTAATCTACTGTTCTCGATTCCCAACTATCATCGGTTCATGTAAATTCCAAGCCCTAAGCAGATTCTAATCCCCTTTCGGTTGTAGCAACAATTAACAAACGAAATCGCTACTACGAGATATATGTTCCTATTCCCGAATTAAACAAACGGGGTTAAGCCCTGATGAACTAAGCGAACATGAACGAACACACGCGAATTAAACAAATGTGATTCAATATAGGAACATAACATCACCGAAATAAATCAACACAACACTATACACTCCTGAATTAAACAAACAGAAATATATAGCATAGTATTGAAAATGGAAAAGCAAATAAAACAGGAATTACAGAACCTCAAGTGTGGTGGAAATCGATTACAGTAGACTAATCCAAGAAAATTAGTTCTCCATAAAAATGAAACACAACCAGAAAATATGTGAAAACAATGGAGAATGAAAAGTTCTTTCTAATCTGCCCAGAACAGCCATTTATATCATTCAGGAACTGCGCCTTCTCGCGAGGCGAACACACACTCGCGAGGCGAATCTTATGAAGAGTCTGCAACGTTTGGTATTCTTGCGGGGCGAAGTACGGATCGCGTGGCGAGGAACGGAAGAGTCATGGCTTCTGGTCTTCAGTCTCGCGAGGCGAGACATGGATTCGCGAGGCGACACAGAATGGTTTGCATTTTCAGGAACAGTCAGTGTTCAGGGTCGCGAGGCGAGAAGAGGAGTCGCGGGGCGAACCAGAGAGGATGACATTCTGCTGCTCAGGCTGGTTTCAGGGTCGCACGGCGAGAAGACTCTCGCGAGGCGAACACCTCCAGGATTGAAATTTCCCCTGCTTCTTTATTCCCTTAACTTCTAAGTTAACCTGAAAACAATAAAATAGCCATAAGTGCATTATTTGACTCAAAACTGGCTAAATTAACCTAAAACTACTTTAGAGACTCAAAACCTTGCTTGAGGACAATCTAATCTAATTTGGGCGAAAACGAAATATAATTAGCACAAAACCCTGGTCACAATAGCCATAAAACTAGATGAGCCAGAGGCTTATCAAACATCATGGACAGCACACTGAACCGCGCCAGAGAACTCTTGACCCAATTTAGCCTTGATTTTGGCCTATTATGAGAATTCTTGTGAAACCCGAAATAGTAGGTCTCTTCCTTATCTTCCTAGGGACAACAAGATCACCAAAATCCGATATCTGAAGTTCTAGTTATGCTCTGCGCAAGGCAACAGGGTCAGGATGAGTGAAAAATCCGAAAATTAACAACGTTTAGCATTTAAGCCAAATTAAGCCCACTAATGTAACAGTAAAAACAATGATTGTAAAAGTTGTCTAATTTTTGTCTCTCTCTTGCTTGTGCAGCTGTAAACTGCTATGTATGCTTATTAATCCTGACCTAACCCTAGACCAAATTAAGGGCCTCTGAATAAGCTTTACAACAAGGTATCATAGGCCTTCATTGGGATTAAGATGAGTAAGTTAGGCACATTTAAGTGAAGGAACATCATGGGCTGCGCACTGAACCACGGCAGAAAACTCGGGACCCAATTTAGCCTTGATTGTGGCCTAATTTGACAATTCTTGTGAAACCTGAAATTGTAGGTCTCTTCCTTATCTTTCTAGGGACATCAAGATCACCAAAATTCGATATCTGTAGCTCTAGTTATGCTCTGTGCAAGGCAACAAGGTCAGGATGAGTAAAAAATCCGAAAATTAACAATGTTTAGCAATTAAACGCAATAAAGTAAAACCAAAAACACTGACTGTAAAAGTTATCTAATTTCCGTCTCTCTCTGGCTTGTGTGATTGTAAACTGCTATTTATGCTTATTAATCCTGACCTAACCCTAGACCAAATTAAGGTCCTCTGAATAAACATTCCAACAAGGTATCATATGCCTTAATTTGGCATAAGATGAGTAAGTTAGGCACATTTAAGTGAAGGATCATCGTGGACTGCGCACTGATCCGCGCCAGAGAACTCTGGACCCAATTTTGCCTTGATTTTGGCCTAATATGAGAATTCTTGTGAAACCTGAAATAGTATGTCTTTTCCTTATCTTTCTAGGGACAACAAGATCACCAATATCCGATATATGTAGTTCCAGTAATGCTCTGCGCATGGCAACAAGGTCAGGATGAGTGAAAAATCGGAATATTAATAACGTTTAGCATTTAAGCCCAATTAAGCCCAATACTGTAAAAGTAAAAAACAATGATTGTAAAAGTTGTCTAATTTCCATCTCTCTCTGGCTTGTGCGACTGTAAACTACTATTTATGCTTATTAATCCAGACTTAACCCTTGACCAAATTAAGGGCCTCTGAATAAGCGTTCCAGCAAGGTATCATATGCCTTAATTGGGCTTAAGATGAGTAAGTTAGGCCCATTTAAGTGAATGAACATCATGGATTGCGCACTGAACCGCGCCAGAAAACTCGGGACCCAATTTAGCCTTGATTTTGGCCTAATTTGACAATTCTTGTAAAACCTGAAATTGTAGGTCTCTTCCTTATCTTTCTAGGGACAGCAAGATTACCAAAATCCGATATCTGTAGCCCTAGTTATGCTCTGCGCAGGGCAACAAGGTCAGGATGAGTGAAAAATCCGAAAATTAACAACGTTTAGCGTTTAAGCCCAATTAAGCCCAATAATGTTAAATTAAAAATAATGATTGTAAAAGTTGTCTAATTTCCATCTCTCTCTAGATTGTGCGACTGTAAACTGCTATTTATGCTTATTAATCCTGACCTAACTCTAGACCAAATTAAGGACCCCTGAATAATCTTTCCAACAAGGTATCATATGCCTTAATTTGGCTTAAGATTTGTAAGTTAGGCCCATTTAAGTGAAGGAACACCATGGACTGCGCACTGAACCGCGCCAAAGAACTCGGGACACAATTTTTTCCTTGATTTTGGCTTATTTTGACATTTCTTGTGAAAACTGAAATTGTAGGTCTCTTCCTTATCTTTCTAGGGACAACAAGATCACCAAAATCCGATATCTGCAGCTCTAGTTATGATCTGTGTAAGGCAACAAGGTCAGGATGAGTGAAAAATCCGAAAATTAACAATGTCTAGCATTGATACCCAATAATGTAAAAGCAAAAACAACGATTGTAAAAGTTGTCTAATTTCTGTCTATCTCAGGCTTGTGCGGCTATAAACTGCTATTTATGTTTATTAATCCTGACCTAACACTAGACCAAATTAAGGTCCTCTGAATAAGCTTTCAAACAAGGTATCATATGCCTTAATTGTGCTTAAGATGAGTAAGTTAGGCCCATTTAAGTGAAGGAACATCATGGACTGCGCACTGAACCGCGCCAGAAAACTCGGGACCCAATTTATCCTTGATTTTGGCCTAATTTGACAATTCTTGTGAAACCTGAAATTGTAGGTCTCTTCCTTATCTTTCTAGGGACAGCTAGATCACCAAAATCCGATATCAGTAGCTCTAGTTATGCTCTGCGAAAGGCAAGAAGGTCAAGATGAGTGAAAAATCCGAAGAGTTACCATGTTTAGCAATTTAGCCCAACAAAGTAAAACCAAAAAAAATGATTGTAAAAGTTGTCTAATTTCTGTCTCTCTCTGGCTTGTGCGGCTATAAACTGCTATTTATGCTTATTAATCCTGACCTAACCCTAGACCAAATTAAGGGCCTCTGAATAAGCATTCCAACAAGGTATCATATGCCTTAATTTGGCTTAAGATGAGTAAGTTAGGCCCATTTAAGTGAAGGAACATCATGGACTACGCACTGATCCACGCCAGAGAACTCTGGACCCAATTTAGCCTTGATTTTGGCCTAATATGAGAATTCTTGTGAAACCTGAAATACTAGGTCTCTTACTTATCTTTCTAGGGACAAGATCACCAAAATCCGATATCTGTAGTTCTAGTTATGCTCTGCGCAAGGCAACAAGGTCAGGATCAGTGGAAAATCCGAAAATTAACAACGTTTAGCATTTAAGACAAATTAAGCCCACTAATGTAACAGTAAAAACAATGATTGTAAAAGTTGTCTAATTTTTGTCTCTCTCTGGCTTGTGCTGCTGTAAACTGCTATGTATGCTTATTAATCCTGACCTAACCCAGACCAAATTAAGGTCGTCTGAATAAGCTTTACAACAAGGTATCATAGGCCTTCATTGGGCTTAAGATGAGTTAGTTAGGCAAATTTAAGTGAAGGAACATCATGGGCTGCACACTGAACCACGACAGAAAACTCGGGACCCAATTTAGCCTTTATTTTGGCCTAATTTGACAATTCTTGTGAAACTTGAAATTGTAGGTCTCTTCCTTATCTTTCTAGGGACAGCAAGATCACCAAAATCCGATATCTGTAGCTCTAGTTATGCTCTGTGCAAGGCAACAAGGTCAGGATGAGTAAAAAACCCGAAAATTAACAATGTTTAGCAATTAAACGCAATAAAGTAAAACCAAAAACACTGACTGTAAAAGTTGTCTAATTTTCGTCTCTCCCTGGCTTGTGCGACTGTAAACTGCTATTTATGCTTATTAATCCTGACCTAACCCTAGACCAAATTAAGGGCCTCTGAATAAGCTTTCCAACAAGGTATCATATGCTATAATTGGGCTTAAGATGAGTAAGTTAGGCCCATTTAAGTGAAGGAACATCATGGACTGCGCACTGATCCGTGCCAGAGAACTCGGGACCCAATTTAGCCTTGATTTTAGCCCTATATGAGAATATTTGTGCAACCTGAAATAGTAGGACTTTTCCTTATCTTTCTAGAGACAGCAATATCACTAATATCCGATATCTGTAGTGCTAGTTATGCTCTGCTCAAGGCAACAAGGTCAGGATGAGTGAAAAATTCGAAAATTAACAACGTTTAGCATTTAATCCCAATTAATCCCAATAATGTAAAAGCAAAAACAATGATTGTAAAAGTTGTCTAATTGCGGTCTCTCTCTGGCTTGTGCGGCTGTAAACGGCTATTTATGCTTAATAATCCTGACGTAACTCTAGACCAAATTAAGGGCCTCTGAAAATAAGGTATCATATGCCTTAATTGGACTTAAGATGAGTAAGTTAGGCCTATTTAAGTAAAGGAGCATCATCGGCTGTGCACTGATCCGCGCCAGAGAACTCGGGACCCAATTTAGCCTTGATTTTGGCCTAATTTGAGAGTTCTAGTGAAACCTGAAATTGTAGGTCTCTTCATTATCTTTCTAGGGACAGCAACATCACCAAAATCCGATATATGTAGCTGTAGTTATGCTCTGCGTAAGGCAACAAGGTCAGGGAGAGTGAAAAATCTGGAAATTAACAATGTTTAGCAATTAAGCCCAATAATGTAAAAGCAAAAACAATGATTGTAAAAGTTGTCTAATTACCGTCTCTCTCTGGCTTGTGCGGCTGTAAACTGCTTCTGATGCTTATTAATCCTTGCCTAACCATAGACAAAATTAAGGGCCTCTGAATAAACTTTACAACAAGGTATCATATGCCTTAATTGGGCTTGAGATGAGTAAGTTAGGCCCATTTAAGTAAAGGAACATCATGGACAGCGCACTGATCCGCGTCAGAGAACTTGGGACTTGATTTTGGCCTAATTTGAGAATTCTTGTGAAACCTAAAATTGTATGTATCTTCCTTATCTTTCTAGGGACAGCAAGATCACCTAAATCCCATATATGTAGCTCCAGTTATGCTCTGCCCAAGACTACAAGGTCAGGATGAGTGAAAAATCCGAAAATTAACAATGTTTAGCAATAAAGCCCAGTTAAGCCCAATAATGCAAAAGCAAAAACAATGATTGTAAAAGTTGTCTAATTTCCATCTCTCTCTGGCTTGTGCGGCTGTAAACTGATATTTATGCTTATTAATCCAGACCTAACCCTACACCAAATTAAGGGCCTCTGAATAAGCTTTCCAACAAGGTATCATATGCCTTAATTGGGATTAAGATAAGTAAGTTAGGCGCATTTAAGGGAAGGAACATCATGGACTGCATACTGATCCACGTCAGAGAACTTGGGACTTGATTTTGGCCTAATTTAAGAATTCTTGTAAAACCTGAATGTGTAGGTCTCTTCCTTATCTTTCTAGGGACAGCAAGATCACCAAAATCCGATATTTGTAGCTCTAGTTATGCTCTGTACAAGGCAACAAGGTCAGGATGAGTGAAAAATCAGAAAATTAACAATGTTTAGTATCTAAGCCCAATTAAGCCCAATAATGTAAAAGCAAAAACAATGATTGTAAAAGTTGTCTAATTTTCGTCTCTCTCTGGCTTGTGAGGCTGTAAACTGCTATGTATGCTTATTAATCCAGACCTAACCCTAGACCAAATTACAAGCCTCTGAAGAAGTTTTCCAACAAGATATCATATTCCTTAATTGGGCTTAAGATGAGTAAGTTAGGCCCATTTAAGTGAAGGAACATCATGGACTGCGCACTGCACGACGCCAGAAAACTCGGGACCCAATTTAGCCTTGATTTTGGACTAATTTGACAATTCTTGAAACGTTAAATTGTAGGTCTCTTCCTTAGCTTTCAAGGGACAGCAAGATCACCAAAATTCGATATCTGTAGCTCTAGTTATGCTCTGCGCAAGGCAACAAGGTCAGGATGAGTGAAAAATCCGAAAATTAACAATGTTTAGCAATTAAGCCCAATAATGTAAAAGCAAAAACAATGGTTGTAAAAGTTGTCTAATTTCCGTCTCTCTCTAGATTGTGCGGCTGTAAACTGTTATTTATGCTTATTAATCCTGACCTAAACCTAGACCAAATTAAGGGCCTTTGAATAAGCTTTCCAACAAGGTATCATATGCCTTAATTGGGATTAAGATGAGTAAGTTAGGCCCATTTAAGAGAAGGAATATCATGGACTACGCACCGATCCGTGTTAGAGAACTCGGGACCTAATTTAGCCTTGATTTTGGACTAATTTGACAATTCTTGTGAAACATGAAATTGTATGTCTCTTCCTAATCTTTCTAGGGACAGCAAGATCACCAAAATCCGATATATGTAGCTCCAGTTATACTTTGCTCAAGACTACAAGGTCAGGATGAGTGAAAAATCCGAAAATTAACAATGTTTAGCTATTAAGCTCAGTTATGCCCAATAATGCAAAAACAAAAACAATGATTGTAAAAGCTGTCTAATTTCCATCTCTATCTGGCTTGTGCGGCTGTAAACAGCTATTTATGCTTATTAATCCTGACGTAACCCTAGACCAAATTAAGGGCCTCTGAATAAGCTCTCCAACAAGGTATCATAAGCCTTAATTGGGCTTAAGATGAGTAAGTTTGGCCCATTTAAGTGAAGGAACATCATGGACTGCATACTGTTCCGCGTCAGAGAACTCGGGACTTGATTTTGGCCTAATTTGAAAATTCTTGTGAAACCTGAAATTGTAGGTCTCCTCCTTATCTTTCTAGGGACAGCAAGATCAACAAAATCCGATATATGTAGCTCTAGTTATGCTCTGCGCAAGGCAACAACGTCAGGATGAGTGAAAAATCCGAAAATTAACAACGTTTAGTATTTAACCCCAATTAAGCGCAATAATGTAAAGGCAAAAACTATGATTGTAAAAGTTGTCTAATTTCCGTCTCTCTCTGGCTTGTGCGGCTGTAAACTGCTATTTATGCTTATTAATCCAGACCTAACCCTAGACCAAATTAATGGCCTTTGAATAAGCTTTCCAACAAGGTATCATATGCCTTTATTGGGCTTAAGATGAGTAAGTTAGGCCCATTTAAGTGAAGAACATCATGGAATGCGCACTGATCCGCGCCAGAGAACTCGGGACCCAATTAAGCCTTTATTTTGGCCTAATTTGAGAATTCTTGTGAAACCTTAAATTGTAGGTCTCTTCCTTATATTTCTAGGGACAGCAAGATCACCAAAATCCGATATCTGTAGCTCTAGTTATGCTCTGCTTAAGGCAACAAGGTCAGCATGAGTGAAAAATCCGAAAATTACCATTGTTTAGCAATTAAGCCCAATAATGGAAAATCAGAAACAACAATTGTAAAAGTTGTCTAATTCTGTCTCTCTCTGGCTTGTGCGACTGAAAACTGCTTCTTATGTGTATTAATCCTGACCTAACAATAGACCCAATTAAGGGCTGACGCGCTGTCGCGCACGCATCAAAAAGCGAGCGGTTATAAAAATATGTAGTCAGGGAAGCGACAACTCGAGTATCGTCTCACAAGGACTCTTGGGTTGTTGTTAACAGAAAAATCAATTTTTGGGGGGTTTTGGATTTGAAATTAAATAAAGAAAACAAAGCAGAAAGACAATGCAAACTAAATAATTACCAAATAAACTAAAGCGATTAACCTACTGTTCTCGGTTTCCCACTATCATTGGTTTACATAATTCCATGCCATAAGCAGATTCTAAACCCTTTTCGATTGTAGCATCAATTAACAAGCGAAATCAACGCTACGAGACATATGTTCCTATTCCCGAATTAAGCAAACGGGGAGAAGCACTCATGAACTAAGCGAACATGAACGAACACACGCGAATTAAGAAAACGAGATTAAGTATAGGAACATACGATCATCGAAATAAATCAACACCTATTCTATACGATTCTGAATTAAGAAAACAGAACATATAAAACAAGTATTGAAAGAGAATAGCATTAAGTTTAGGAATTACAAAACCTCAAGCGTCAATGGAACCCAATCGCAGTAGATTAATCAAGGAGACTAGTTCTCCATTACAAACATAAACCTAAACCTAATTTGCAGCCGTCTAAACTAAAGAGAAGAAGAAAAGAAGAGAGGATCTCAGTTCTGCCCTAAAACAGACTTAAGTACAGATTCTGGATTCTGCGAGCTCGCGAGGCGAGCATACCTTGCGAGGCGAATATTATGAACAGTCTTCATTGTTTGGCTTTCTCGCGAGGCGAGCTTAGTATTCGCGAGGCGAGGCGAGGCGAGGCTTCTGGTCTTCCAGGCTCGCGAGGCGAAGAAATGGTTCGCGAGGCGACACAGAAAGGTTTGCATTTTCTGGCACAGTCAGCCTTCAGGTTCGCGGGGCGAATAGCCTCTCGCGGGGCGAAAAACTCCAGAACTGCTTCTTTTTACTACCTGAAAACAAGGATTAACAGTAAGTACTTTATTCGACTCTAAATCAGCTAAATTAACCTAAAAATGCTCTAGAGACTCAAAATGCTGCTTGAAGACAATCAAGTCTAATTTGGGCGAAAATGAGATATAATTAGCACAAAACCACGGCCATACTAGTCATAAAACTAGCTGAGCCAGAGGCTGATCAAGGGCCTCTGAATAAGCTTTCCAACATGCTATCATATGCCTTAATTGGGCTTAAGATGAGTAAGCTATGCCCATTTAAGTGAAGGAACATCATGGACAGCGCAATGATCCACGCCAGAGAACTCGGGACCCAATTTAGGATTTATTTTGGCCTAATTCGACAATTCTTGTGACACCTAAAATTGTAGGTCTCTTCCTTATCTTTCTAGGGACAGCAAGATCACCAAAATCCGATATTTGTAGCTTTAGTTATGCTCTGCGCAATCCAACAAGGTCAGGATAAGTGAAAAATTCGAAAATTAACTATGTTTAGCAATTAAGCCCAATAATGTAAAAGCAAAAACAATGATTGTAAAAGTTGTCCAATTTCCGTCTCTCTCTGGCTTGTGCGGCTGTAAATTGCTATGTTTGCTTACTAATCCTGACCTAACTCTAGATCAAATTAAGGGACTCTGAATAAGCTTTCCAACTAGGTATCATATGCCTTAATTGGGCTTAAGATGAGTAAGTGAGGCCCATTTAAGTGAAGGAACATCATGGACTGCGTACTGATCCGCGTCAGAGAACTCGGGACCCAATTTAGCCTTGATTTTGGCCTAATTTGAGAATTCTTGTGAAACTTGAAATTGTAGGTCTCTTCCTTATCTTTCTAGGGACAGCAAGATCAACAAAATCCGATATATGTAGCTCTAGTTATGCTATGCACAAGGCAACAAGGTTAGGATGAGCGAAAAATCCGAAAATTAACAATGTTTAGCAATTAAGCCCAATAATGAAAAAGCAAAAACAATGGTTGTAAAAGTTGTCTAATTTTCGTCTCTCTCTGGCTTGTGCGTCTGCAAACTGCTAGTCATGCTTATTAATCCTGACCTAACCCTTGACAAAATTAAGGGCCTCTAAATAAGCTTTCCAACAGGGTATCATATGCCTTAATTGGTCTTAAGATGAGTAAGTTAGGCCCATTTAAGCGAAGGAACATCATGGACAGCGCACTGATCCGCGCTAGAGAACTCGGGACCCAATTTACCTTTGATTTTGGTCTAATTTGAGAATTCTTGTGAAATCTGAAATTGTAGGTCTCTTCCTTATCTTTCTAGGGACAGCAAGATCAACAAAATCCGATATTTGTAGCTTAAGTTATGCTTTGCACAAGGTAACAAGGTCAGGATGAGTGAAAAATCCGAAAATTAACAATGTTTAGCAATGAAGCCCAATAATGTAGAAGCAAAAACAATTATTGTAAAAGTTGTTTAATTTCCATCTCTCTCTGGCTTGTGCGGCTGTAAATTGTTATTTATGCTTATTAATCCTGACCGAAACATAGACCAAATTAAGGGCCTTTGAATAAGCTTTCCAACAAGGTATCATATGCCTTAATTGGGCTTAAGATGAGTAAGTTAGGCCAATTTAAGTGAAGGAACATCAAGGACTGCGCACTGATCCGCACCAAAGAACTCGGGACCGAATTTAGCCTTGATTTTCTCCTAATTAGACAATTCTTGTGACACCTGAAATTGTAGGTCTCTTCCTTATCTTTCTAAGGACAGCAAGATCACCAAAATCCGATATTTGTAGCTCTAGTTATGCACTGTGCAAGGCAACAATGTCAGCATGAGTGAAAAATCCCAAAATTAACAATGTTTAGCAATTAAGCCCAATTAAGCCCAATAATGTAAAAGCAAAAACAATGGTTGTAAAAGTTGTCTAATTTTCGTCTCTCTCTGGCTTGTGCGGCTGTAAAATGTTATTTATGCTTATTAATCTTGACCTAACCCTAGACCAAATTAAGCGCCTTTGAATAAGCTTTCCAACAAGGTATCATATGACATAATTGGGCTTAAGATGAGTAAGTTAGGCCCGTTTAAGTGAAGGAACATCATGGACTGCGCACAGATCCGCGTCAGATAACTCAGGTACCAATTTAGCCTTGATTTTGGGCTAATTTGACAATTCTTGAAATACCAGAAATTGTAGGTCTCTTCCTTATCTTTCTAGGGACAGTAAGATCACCAAAATCGGATATTTGTAGCTCTAGTTATGCTCTGCGCAAGGCAACAAGGTCAGGATGAGTGAAAAATCCGAAAATTAACAATGTTTAGCAATTAAGTCCAATAATGTAAAAGCAAAAACAATGATTGTAAAAGTTTTCTAATTTCTGTCTCTCTCTGACTTTTGCAGCTGTAAACTGCTATTTATGCTTATTAATCCTGACCTAACCCTAGACCAAATTAAGGGCCTCTGAATAAGTTTTCCAACAAGGTATCATATGCCTTAATTGGGCCTAAGATGAGTTAGGACCATTTAAGTGAAGGAACATAATGGACTGTACACTGATCTACGCCAGAGAACTCGGGACCCAATTTAGCCTTGATTTTGGAACAATTTGACAATTCTTGTGAATCCTGAAATTGTAAGTCTCTTCCTTATCTTTCTAGGGACAGCAAGATCAACAAAATCCGATATCTGTTGCTATAGTTAAGCTCCGCGCAAGGAACCAAGGTGAGGAGGAGTGAGAAATCCGAAAATTAACAATGTTTAGCAATTCAGCCCAATTAAGCCCAATAATGTAAAAGCAAAAACAATGATTGTAAAAGTTGTCTAATTTTCGTCTCTCTCTGGCTTGTGAGGCTGTAAATTGCTATTTATGCTTGTTAATCATGACCTAACCCTAGTTCAAATTAAGCGCCACTGAATAAGCTTTTCAACAAGGTATCATATGCCTTAATTGGGCTTAAGATGAGTAAGTTAGGCCCATTTAAGTGAAGGAACATCATCGACTGCGCACTAATCCGTGCCAGAGAACTCGGAACCCAATTTAGCCTTGATTTTGGCCTAATTAGACAATTCTAGTAAAACCTGAAATTGTAGGTCTCTTCCTTATCATTCTAGGGACTGCAAGATCTCCAAAATCCGATATTTGTAGCTCTAGTTATGCTCTGCGCAAGGCAACAAGGTCAGGAGGAGTGAAGATTCCGAAAATTAACGAAGTTTAGCAATTAAGCCCAATTAAGCCCAATAATGTAAAAGGAAAAACAATGATTGTAAAAGTTGTCTAATTTCCGTCTCTCTCTGGCTTGTGCGGCTGTAAACTGCTATTTATGCTTATTAATTTTGACCTAACCCTAGACCAAATTAAGGGCCTTTGAATAAGCTTTCCAACAAGGTATCATTTGACATAATTGGGCTTAAGATGAGTAAGTTAGGCCCATTTAAGTAAAGGAACATCATGGACTGCGCACTGATCCGCGCCAGATAACTCAGGTCCCAATTTAGCCTTTATTTTAGGCTAATTTGACAATTCTTGAGATAGCTGAAATTGTAGGTCTCTTCCTTATCTTTCTAGGGACAGCAAGATCACCAAAATCTGATATCTGTAGCACTAGTTATGCTCTGCGCAGGGCAACAAGGTCAGGATGAGTGAAAAATCCGAAAATTAACAATGTTTTGCAATTAAGCCCAATAATGTAAAAGCAAAAACAATGATTGTAAAATTTGTCTAATTTCCGTCACTCTCTGGCTTTTGCGGCTGTAAACTGCTTTTTATGCTTATTAATCCCGACCTAACCCTAGACCAAATTAAGGGCCTCTGAATAAGTTTTCCAACAAGGTATCATATGCCTTAATTGGGCTTAAGATGAGTAAGTTAGGACCATTTAAGTGAAGGAACATCATGGACTGCGCACTGATCCGCGCCAGAGAACTCGGGACCCAATTTAGCCTTGATTTTGGCCCAATTTGACAATTCTTGTGAAACCTGAAATTGTAGGTCTCTTCCTTATCTTTCTAGCGACTGCAAGATCCCCAAAATCCGATATATGTAGCTCTAGTTATGCTCTGCGCAAGGCAACAAGGTCAGGAGGAGTGAAAAATCCGAAAATTAACAAAGTTTAGCAATTAAGCCCTAAGCCCAATAATGTAAAAGGAAAAACAACGATTGTAAATGTAACACCCCGACTTTTCGCTGTTTTCTAATATCAGAAATTTATATAATTATGTTTATATTTTTGTCTGAGACTTAGAAAACCATTTTAAATAAACGGAGTTTACCACTCAATCCTACTTGAATGTAGGAAGCTACGATTAAAATTTAGGTTGGAAAGTCAGGCGAAACCCGGCCTGCGAATTCCATTGACGGTATAATAATACTGCTCAAAAGACCTAATTTTAATTCGTGAACGAAAGACTTAAGTTTAGTATTTTATTTTCTACAATTCTGTATTTTTAGAATTTTTTTCATAAAAAAATAAAATAATTTACGTATTACGGGCGGAAAGCGTAATCGGGTAGACGACGGAAGGGAAATTAGAGTTTCTAAGAGTAGATAGAGGGTTTATCTTAGGATTTTGAGATGATTCAAGGGGATGAATCATATTTTTAAGTCTAGAAGTTTTTCAGGGTTAAATAGAAAATTTAGAAATTTTACGGTTAAGTCCCTGAACTTTCTGTAAATTACCCTTTTGTCCCTAAATTAGTTTTTTAAGTTTTTTCAAGTGGAATGGGCTAGAATCCTTGTTTCCAATCTCAAATGGTCGTGGCTTAGAAGCCCAAAATTTTCTAGTTCATGGTTTGATTCCATAAAGCCATTTAAGTTTCCTTAAGTTTCCTATCTTAAGCTTAATGCTTAAATTTTCAAGTGGGCCCCACAAGAATGAATCCAAGCCCAAAATAACCCAGCCCATGCGCAAGCCCATGTGAATTGTGGCTGCCTCATTGTTGTTGGATTCATCATGTTGATTCTAGAGTTTTCTATAAGTTTCTACAAGTTTCTACTTTATCGTTGATTTTTCCACAATATTCTTGATTCTTCCTAAGTGCATGAATCATCCTAATCTATTTTTGACTCATAAATTCTACCAACAAAGTCAAGATAAGCTAGCATTTAATGTGGCAAAATCATCATCATGACACTTTATTGATAATTTGCAAACTAGTCCTTCAACTATTGGAATCTTTGCAATTTGGTCCTTAGAACTTAATTGCATTTTGATCTTTGAACATGACAAGTCACCATCATCTAGAGTCTTCCTAATATGGCGCCACTCTCACTATAAATACCCTACTCTCACTTTTCATTTAGTTTCTTTTGTCATTTGCTTCCAAAACTCTAAAGTTTACAAGTTCCTTAGTTCTAAGTTGTAAAGCAACTTGTTGGATTTCCTTTGTCATTGATTTTCAAGAGGTAAATCCTAATCTTCATTCTTAATCATGTCTATGTTCTTTAGTAAGTTTCTTGATTCAAGGCTTGTATCATAGTTGTTTATCACTTTAAAGTTTCTAACCCTAGAACTTTGAAAAGTCATAATAAATTCTAGAAAAATCTAATAAGGATGAAACTACTTTCTATCTTCTTGATATCATGCATATTATCTAAATCCAATAGCATGATGTAATCAAAAATTTCTTTCTTGAAAACCTAGCTTTGGCCGAACCTATCACCTTAGGGTTGGTAGAGTTTTGTTCATGTGTTTTCATGTATGATCATGTATTCTATATGGCATGTATGACTACACACTCTAATCCATGTTAGTCTCTTAAAATGAATATTTTACTCAAAAATATTTGTTTTAGCCGAACCCTAAGTGGGTAAGTTTTGTTGAGTTTTGTTCATGGTTTTCATAAATGATCTTAGAAATCAATCTCTTAGTATGTATGCTTTATAAATCCAAGTTGATTTGTTAAACTAAGAACCCTAGCTCTATGAACCTATTAAGGCCGAATCTATGTATAAAAGAGTTAGGAAGTTTTGAGTTTTAAACTTAGTTATTTAGTCACCAATCTATGATTTAGGTTAATCAAGGATCATTAATCCATAACTTAATCATGATTAGAAGTTTTAGTCATTCAAAAACCCTAGAGGCCGTGACTATGTATTAGGGTTTAGAATGTTTTAGTTTCTTGAGTTGTAACTATTTGGTTGTAATGGTTGAAGGTTAGTTGAGTACGACGTTTACGAGGTAACTGAAATTTCGAAGGAATCTGTAAGTTCATCAAGGAGTCTTCAAGAGGTAAGGGGAGCTTACCTGAGGGATTTTTCTTAATAACTATTTGCTTGTGGTGTGGTTTATATGATTTATATGTGGTTGTGGTTATTGGTTTTGTTAGTGGTGTGGTTTATACGATTTATATGTGGTTGTGGTTATTGGTTTTGTTATTTACGTGGTGTGGTTTATCTGTGTATTGGTGTGGAGTTGTGTTTAATTTATTTAATTATTTGCAATTGTATATTATACTGCTATGATGCATGATCTGCCTGGGAAATATCTGTGATATAACTGTTGGTTGATGTGTGAGAAGCCTGACAGTGGTCAGTGCTCAATTAAAGTTAATCGGATAAAAGCTTTAAGAAGCTACGCAAATTATATTCAATGTTTTAACGGCAAAATATTGATATATAATATTAAAGGAATTTTATTTTGAGGAAAATGAGGAGTTTTGGAAAATATTTTAGCACTGCTAGATTTTATATAAGAAAACCCGGAATATTACAAAATATTCTTTTATGAAATTAATTGGTGAAAATAAGTTAATCATGATTTTAGAAAATTAATTAAGTGGAAAAAGTTAAGTTTTGGCTTTAAAAGCCTTAAAAATAATATCTGACGGCAAATTTGGAAAAGTGTAGACGGCAAGTATTTTTGAAACGGCAGTGCATATTTTGAGGAGAATAAACCTCAAGTGACTCATTGGTTTGTGAGAAACTAAGTTTTATGATTTAAGGATTTTATAATGAATTACTACCTTGTAAAAAGAATTTATGAAAAATCAAAAGTTGATTCAACCGTGTTGAAAGTACAGTTGGACTTAGTAACCGAGATGTCGGGGTACTGATGTTCTTATGACGTTATCCTATTTTGGATTTTTTTTCACAGACGACGTAAATGACGATATGGAACTTAGTAACCGAGACGTCGGGGTACTAGTGTTCTTATGAGGTTATAGACTTGGTGTCTAGTAGGTAGACGGTGTGTCTACTTTACGACGTAATAATCGACGGTAAAAGATTTATGATGTTTTCTATCACCACGAACCTAAGACTGATTGCAAGGTCTAAGGGCTTCGTGATTGAGCACTCGGGCTATGAGGTCCTGTGTTGTTAATAAAAGTTGTAAAGATGTTTAAAACGATGATGGGTCATAAGCTTTTGAGAGCTTTGACAAATAAAGATTTAACACAAAGAAAACGACGAGAACAAAGTGTTTTTCTTGCATGCATTTTGGCAGACGTGCCTACGAGGTTAATCATGATATCTTGGTGATATTCATGTCTCGACGTATTTGTTAATCATGGTATCTTTATGATATTCCTGAAATCGACGTGTTCATTGTGCCTTTGGGCAATCGACGTACAATGAAATCAGGGTATTTTATGATATTCATGTAATCGACGTATTCATTGCGCCTTTAGGCAATCGACGTATAATGAAATTCATTACGCCTTGGGCAATCGACGTGCAATGAAAAAAAAATCCATAAATCGACGTTCTCACTGTTCCGGACAGTGGGCTATGGTAAAATCGACATGCCTCTGTTGGCAAAAATTGACGTGCCTTTGTTGGCAATCGAGCTTGATCAGCTCATTTTGAAATGACGTTGGGGGTCTCCGGAGATTAAGTGTGAATGTGTAGATGATATATTGAAGTGTTCATGCATATTTTTCCAACGTTGATGTTTGGGGTGTGGAACCCATTGATAAACTGTATGCTGTAGTATAGATTGCTTAGGATGTTATAAACATGTATATGTGTATGTGTCTTCTTTTGTGTCGTGCATTTAGTTATTTTGTTAAATCCATATATTGGTGTCTCACCCTTACAAACATATCAGTGCCGCACAAGGGATGAGATCTCTACAAAAGGAGAAGGCTGACTAGTTCGAGACATGTCTTTCGGGTTGTTGGTAGTGTCAGTTAGTTACGACCAGCTTAGGTCCTATTGAGTTATGTTATGTTTTGAAAGTCACTAAACTGATAATGATCTAGATGTTAAAACATATGAGGCATATAGTTGTATAACTTATATACAGTATGTAATTATGTGTGGTTTCATTTCGTTGTTGTTGTCTTGAGGAAGAAAAAAATTTATCACCATATTTTGAACGTTGAGAAAACATTATTTTCCGAAAGCAACCAGCAAATTAAATTTTATTTCCGTAAACGGGTAGAAATGTGATGACCCGAGTTAGGGTGTCACAGTAAAAGTTGCCTAATTTCCGTCTCTCTCTGGCTTGTGCTGCTGTAAACTGCTATTTATGCTTATTAATCTTGACCTAACCCTAGACCAAATTAAGGGCCTTTGAATAAGCTTTCCAACAAGGTATCATTTGACATAATTGGGCTTAAGATGAGTAAGTTAGGCCCATTTAAGTGAAGGAACATCATGGACTGCGCACTGATCCGCGCCAGATAACTCAGGTCCCAATTTAGCCTTGATTTTGGGCTAATTTGACAATTCTTGAGATACATGAAATTGTAGGTCTCTTCCTTATCTTTATAGGGACAGCAAGATCACCAAAATCTAATATTTGTAGCTCTAGTTATGCTCTGCGCAAGGCATAAGGTCAGGATGAGTGACAAATATGAAAATTAACAATGTTTAGTAATTAAGACCAATAATGTAAAAGCAAAAACAATGATTGTAAAAGTTGTCTAATTTCCGTCACTCTCTGGCTTTTGCGGCTGTAAACTGCATTTTATGCTTATTAATCCCGACCTAACCGTAGACCAAATTAAGGGCCTCTGAATAAGTTTTCCAACAAGGTATCGTATTCCTTAATTGGACTTAAGATGAGTAAGTTAGGACCATTTAAGTGAAGGAACATCATGGACTGCGCACTGATCCGCGCCAGAGAACTCGGGACCCAATTTAGCCTTGATTTTGGCCCAATTTGACAATTCTTGTGAAACCTGAAATTGTAAGTCTCTTCCTTATCTTTCTAGGGACAGCCAGATCAACAAAATCCGATAACTGAAGCTCTAGTTATGCTCTGCGCAAGGCAACAAGGTCAAGAGGAGTGAAAAATCCGAAAATTAAGAATGTTTAGCAATTAAGCCCAATTAAGCCCAATAATGTAAAAGCAAAAACAATGATTGTAAAAGTTGTCTAATTTCCGTCTCTCTCTGGCTTGTGAGGCTTTAAATTGCTATTTATGCTTGTTAATCCTGACCTAACCCTAGACCAAATTAAGCGCCTCTGAATAAGCTTTCCAACAAGGTATCATATGCCTTAATTGGGCTTAAGATGAGTAAGTTAGTACCATTTAAGTGAAGGAACATCATGGACTGCGCACCGATCCGCCCCAGAGAACTCGGGACCCAATTTAGCCTTGATTTTGGCCTAATTTGAAAATTCTTGTGAAACCTGAAATTGTAGGTCTCCTCCTTATCTTTCTAGGGACGGCAAGATCACCAAAATCCGATATCTGTAGCTCTAGTTATGCTCTGCGCAAGGCAACAAGGTCTGGATGAGTGAAAAATCCGAAAATTAACAACGTTTAGTATTTAAGCCCAATTAAGCCCAATAATGTAAAAGCAAAAACAATGATTGTAAAAGTTGTCTAATTTCCGTCTCTCTCTGGCTTGTGCGGCTGTAAACTGCTATTTATGCTTGTTAATCCAGACTTAACCCTAGCCCAAATTAAGGGCCTTTGAATAAGCTTTCCAACAAGGTATCATATGCCTTAATTGGGCTTAAGATGAGTAAGTTAGGCCCATTTAAGTGAAGAACATCATTGACTAGCACTGATCCGCACCAGAGAACTCGGGACCCAATTTAGCCTTGATTTTGGCCTAATTTGACAATTCTTGTGAAACCTGAAATTGTTGGTCTCTTCCTTATCTTTCTAGGGACAGCAATATCACCAAAATCCGATATCTGTAGCTCTAGTTATGCTCTGCTTAAGGCAACAAGGTTAGGATGAGTGAAAAATCTAAAAATTAACAATGTTTAGCAATTAAGCCCAATAATGTAAAAGCAAAAACAGTGATTGCAAAAGTTGTCTAATTTCCGTCTCTCTCTGGCTTGTGCGGCTGTTAACTGCTACTGATGCTTATTAATCATGACCTAACCCTAGTCTAAATTAAGGACCTCTGAATAAGCTTTCCAACATGGTATCATATACCTTGATTGGGCTTAAGATGACTAAGTTAGTCCCATTTAAGTGAAGGAACATCATGGACAACACACTGATTGGTGCTAGAGAACTCGGGACCCAATTTAGCCTTGGCTTTGGCTTAATTTGACAATTCTTGTGAAACCTGAAATTGTAGGTCTCTGCCTTATCTTTCTAGGGATAGCAAGATCACCAAAATCCGATATCTGTAGCTCTAGCAATGGTCCGCGCAAGGCAAAAAGGCCAGGATGAGTGAAAAATCCGAAAATTAACAATGTTTAACAACTAAGCCCAATTAAGCCCAATAATGTAAAAGCAAAAACAATGATTGTAAAAGTTGTCTAATTTTCGTCTCTCTCTGGCTGGTGTGGCTGTAAACTGCTATTTATTCTTATTAATCCTGACGTAACCCTAGACCAAATTAAGGGCCTCTGAATAAGCTTTCCAACATGGTATCATATGCCTTAATTGGGCTTAAGATGAGTAAGTTATGCCCATTTAAGTGAAGGAACATCATGGACTGTGCACTGATCCACGCCAGAGAACTCGGGACCCAATTTAGGATTTATTTTGGCCTAATTCGACAATGCTTGTGAAACCTAAAATTGTAGGTCTCTTCCTTATCTTTCTAGGGACAGCAAGATCACCAAAATCCGATATCTGTAGCTCTAGTTATGCTCTGCGCAAACCAACAAGGTCAGGATAAGTGAAAAATCTGCAAATTAACATTGTTAAGCAATTAAGCCCAATTAAGCCCAATAATGTAAAAGCAGAAACAATGATTGTAAAAGTTGTCTAATTTTCGTCACTCTCTGGCTTGTGCGGTTATAAACAGCTATTTATGTTTATTAATCCCGACCTAACCCTAGACCAAATTAAGGGCCTATGAATAAGCTT
>JAUPTC010000011.1:6343477-6433477 GCA_030762895.1 Sophora flavescens | reverse complement strand
ACAAAATTAAGGGCCTCTCGAATAAGCTTTCCAACAAGGTATCATATGCCTTAATTGGGCTTAAGATGAGTAAGTTAGGCGCATTTAAGGGAAGGAACATCATGGACTGCATATCTTGATCCACGTCGAGAGCTTGGGACTTGATTTTGGCCTAATTTAAGAATTCTTGTGAAACCTGAAAGTGTAGGTCTCTTCCTTATCTTTCTAGGGACAGCAAGATCACCAAAATCCGATATTTGTAGCTCTAGTTATGCTCTGCGCAAGGCAACAAGGTCAGGATGAGTGAAAAATCAGAAAATTAACAATGTTTAGTATCTAAGCCCAATTAAGCCCAATAATGTAAAAGCAAAAACAATGATTGTAAAAGTTGTCTAATTTTCATCTCTCTCTGGCTTGTGAGGCTGTAAACTGCTGTGTATGCTTATTAATCCAGACCTAACCCTAGACCAAATTAAAAGCCTCTGAAGAAGCTTTCCAACAAGATATCATATGCCTTAATTGGGCTTAAGATGAGTAAGTTAGGCCCATTTAAGTGAAGGAACATCATGGATGCGCTTGACTGCACCACGCAAGAAAACTCGGGACCCAATTTAGCCTTGATTTTGGACTAATTTAACAATTCTTGAAACTTTAAATTGTAGGTCTCTTCCTTAGCTTTCTAGGGACAGCAAGATCACCAAAATTCGATATTTGTAGCTCTAGTTATGCTCTGCGCAAGGCAACAAGGTCAGGTTGAGTGAAAAATCCAAAAATTAACAATGTTTAGCAATTAAGCCCAATAATGTAAAAGCAAAAACAATGGTTGTAAAAGTTGTCTAATTTCCGTCTCTCTCTAGATTGTGCGGCTGTAAACTGTTATTTATGCTTATTAATCCTAACCTAAACCTAGACCAAATTAAGGGCCTTTGAATAAGCTTTCCAACAAGGTATCATATGCCTTAATTGGGATTAAGATTAGTAAGTTAGGCCCATTTAAGTGAAGGAATATCATGGACTACGCACCGATCCGTGTTAGAGAACTCGGTACCTAATTTAGCCTTGATTTTGGACTAATTTGACAATTCTTGTGACACCTGAAATTGTAGGTCTCTTCCTAATCTTTCCAGGGACAGCAAGATCACCAAAATCCGATATATGTAGCTCCAGTTATACTCTGCTCAAGACTACAAGGTCAGGATGAGTGAAAAATCCGAAAATTAACAATGTTTAGCTATTAAGCTCAGTTAAGCCCAATAATGCAAAAGCAAAAACAATGATTGTAAAAGCTGTCTAATTTCCATCTCTCTCTGGCTTGTGCGGCTGTAAACTGCTATTTATGCTTATTAATCCTGACCTAACCCTAGACCAAATTAAGCGCCTCTGAATAAGCTCTCCAACAAGGTATCATATGCCTTAATTGGGTTTAAGATGAGTAAGTTAGGCCCATTTAAGTGAAGGAACATCATGGACTGCATACTGTTCCGCGTCAGAGAACTCGAGACTTGATTTTGGCCTAATTTGAAAATTCTTGTGAAACCAGAAATTGTGGGTCTCCTCCTTATCTTTCTAGGGGCAGCAAGATCAACAAAATCCGATATCTCGTAGCTCTAGTTATGCTCTGCGCAAGGCAACAAGGTCGGGATGAGTGAAAAATCCGAAAATTAACAACGTTTAGTATTTAAGCACAATCGCCCAATAATGTAAAGGCAAAAACAATGATTGTAAAAGTTGTCTAATTTCCATCTCTCTCTGGCTTGTGCGGCTGTAAACTGCTATTTATGCTTATTAATCCAGACCTAACCCTAGACAAAATTAATGGCCTTTGAATAAGCTTTCCAACAAGGTATCATATGCCTTTATTGGGCTTAAGATGAGTAAGTTAGGCCCATTTAAGTGAAGAACATCATGGAATGCGCACCGATCCGCGCTGAGAGAACTCGGGACCCAATTAAGCCTTTATTTTGGCCTAATTTGACAATTCTTGTGAAACCTTAAATTGTAGGTCTCTTCCTTATATTTCTAGGGAAAGCAAGATCACCAAAATCCGATATCTGTAGCTCTAGTTATGCTCTGCTTAAGGCAACAAGGTCAGCATGAGTGAAAAATCCGAAAATTACCATTGTTTAGCAATTAAGCCCAATAATGGAAAATCAGAAACAACGATTGTAAAAGTTGTCTAATTCAGTCTCTCTCTGGCTTGTGCGGCTGAAAACTGCTTCTTATGTTTATTAATCCTGACCTAACAATAGACCCAATTAAGGGCAGACGCGCTTTCGCGCACGCGTCAAAAAGCGAGCGGTTATAAAAATATGTAGTCAGGGAAGCGACAACTCGAGTATCGTCTCACAAGGGCTCTTGGGTTGTTGTTAACAAAAAAATCAATTTTTGGGGGGTGTTGGATTTGAAATTAAATAAAGAAAACAAAGCAGAAAGACAATGCAAACTAAATAATTACCAAATAAACTAAAGCGATTAACCCATCTTTTCTCGGTTTCCTACTATCATTGGTTTACATAATTCCATGCCCTAAGCAGATTCTAAACCCTTTTCGATTGTATCATCAATTAACAAGCGAAATCAACGCTACGAGACATGTGTTCCTATTCCCGAATTAAGCAAACGGGGTGAAGCACTCATGAACTAAGCGAACATGAACGAACACACGCGATTTAAGAAAACGCGATTAAGTATAGGAACATACGATCATCGAAATAAATCAACACCTATTCTATACGATTCTGAATTAAGAAAACAGAACATATAAAACAAGTATTGAAAGAGAATAGCATTAAGTTTAGGAATTACAAAACCTCAAGCGTCAATGGAACCCAATCGCGATAGATTAATCAAGGAGACTAGTTCTCCATTACAAACATAAACCTAAACCTAATTTGCAGCCATCTAAACTAAAGAGAAGAAGAAAAGAAGAGAGGATCTCAGTTCTGCCATAAAACAGACTTAAGTACAGATTCTGGATTCCGCGAGCTCGCGAGGCGAGCATACCTTTGAGAGGCGAATATTATAAACAGTCTTCAGTGTTTGGCTTTCTCGCGAGGCGAGCTTAGTATTCGCGAGGCGAGGAATGGAAGAGTCTTCTTTTTATGCCCGTGATGAGCATCAGGGGCTAACCGTGATGGCTTCTGGTCTTCCAGGCTCGCGAGGCGAAGAAATGGTTCGCGAGGCGACACAGNAAGGTTTGCANTNTCNGGCACCGTCNGCCTTCANGTT
Source organism: Sophora flavescens (assembly GCA_030762895.1). Taxonomy (NCBI): domain Eukaryota; kingdom Viridiplantae; phylum Streptophyta; class Magnoliopsida; order Fabales; family Fabaceae; genus Sophora; species Sophora flavescens. Next base: position 6,430,270 of record JAUPTC010000011.1, on the reverse strand, counting down.
CGCGGGGCGAATAGCCTCTCGCAGGCGTAAAACTCCTTAATCGCTTCTTTTTACTACCACGAAAACAAGGATTAACAGTAAGTACTTTATTCGACTCTAAATCATCTAAATTAACCTAAAAATACTCTAGAGACTCAAAATGTTGCTTGAGTGGGAAATGAGATATAATTAGCACAAAACCACGGCCATACTAAACTAGTGGAAAATATACATTAGACGGTATAGGTTTACGTCAGTTAACCAAAAGCTAGACGTTAAAAAGGAAGCGGTGGCAGTTTTGTAAATATCAGAGTTCATTAATTCAAATTTAACGTCAGTTGTTTTAATGACTGACGTTAAAAGTGAAGCGACTCACTTTTAACGTCAGTTCAATAAAAAACTGACGTTAAAAGTAAGTCACTTCACTTTTAACGTCAGTCCTTACATCAACAGGACGTTAAAGGTTATTTTAATAATATTTTTTATCTAGTATACGATCCCTTCCGCATTGCCTTCCTTAAAGTTTCAGTTTCACATGAATTGCTTTGATGTTTTGTGTTTCTGTTTTTGAAAACTATAAGTTGAATCAATAACCCAAACCGGATCTCATTCATGAAATCGTAATGTCTGATCGATCTGAGAAGATTGAAAGGGTTTAAAATCCTATAAAAGTTACATTGAAAGGGTTTAAAATCCTATAAAAAGTTACATTGAAAGGGTTTAAAATCCTAAACATTAAAGCTACATCCCATCAGAGAGTTTTATGAAATATGCCAAAGGGAAAACTATACTCCGAAGACTCAGAAAACCGGGGGGCATGAGAGAGCTCAAGAGAGAGGCAAAAACAGGTGCACTAGATCTATTTCAAGCAAAGGCAGTGGTTCCTAGAGACTTCCAAGACGGTCACTTGCTGCCAAAGCTCGAGGTTTTGGAACTGTGACCCCGAGCACCCGATTAGCCCTCCAAGAGTGATTCTCCGGAAGGTGATAAGGTGAGCAACTCACATAATGTAATTTACTCGGACTTATCACCCATGTAATGTAATTTACTCAAACTCGAAGTTGTTTGACCATTAAGACAAAGACCTTTGAGTCTAGGAATAGGAAGAAAGAGTGATGAAGTTAATCTCCACGGCAGAGCCATATTGTGAAGCAGAAAATTAAAAGGATGGAAGGAAGCTATTTATAGGAGCAGGGGATGAAGTTACTAAGCTATTCTGATTTTGTTGAAAACTTACCTATAAACTTAATGCTCATTAAGAGGATTGAGTTACAAGGTGCATGGGTAAGTAGCACAGTACAGTCAAAGGAATGAATGTTTTTGCAGATATCTATACACTTTTAACGTCAGTTTGTTAAAAAAACTGACGTTAAAAGTGTTTTTCAAATAAAAAATATTAATTGTTAACTTCAGTTTTTTATACAACTGACGTTGAAAGTTTGATTTTTACTTCAGTTAAATAAATAACTGACGTAAATAATCCTATATATTATAAACGTGCAGAATGAATATTGGAAATAATGTAATTAATATACGAGAACTTGGCAGTCATCAATTAAGTTGACGTTAAAAATGAGGTGGCGGGTAAACTATTTACGTCAGTTCTATAAATAACTGACGTAAATAATTATGAAACTCATTTCATTGGTTGTCATGTCCCTGTTGTCCCTCTTAACGCAGATCACTCCATATAGTACTGCAGTTTATTTCCAAACCTTTTTTTTATACAAGTTTATTTTTAATTTTTATTAATTAGCTTTAATTAGTAAACAAATTATTGTGCAAATTAAAATAAATAAACACTTAACATAAAACAAGTTATATGTATAATCAAATCGTATGACATTGAAGCGATTCATAAGTTAAAATTACATGATTAAAAGATAAAAAATTTCTGCAACATAGACCTAAAATATAAAAAAGTTTCTGCATCAACATCATTTTCTTCTCAGTCCTGTCATCAGAAACTCCAATGGATGCATCACCTACCTCACTTGAATTCCAAGATGCAAAGTAAATCCTCAGTCACTAGCAGTGAAAGCAAAGTGAAATGGATCTTTGAATCTTTCTTCTTCAGTGGAGTTCCTTGATGCATCATCTTGAATCCACAATCACTTGCTTCCAAAGCAAAGTGAAATGGATGATGGGGATGAAATAAAGTGAGAGAATCACATTACGTGATTCACCCAACCTTAATATCCATGCAATGTAATTTACTCAAACTCAAGTTGTTTGACCATTAAGACAAAGACCTTTGAGTCTAGGAATAGGAAGAAAGAGTGATGAAGTTAATCTCCACGGCAGAGCCATATTGTGAAGCAGAAAATTAATTAAAAGGATGGAAGGAAGCTATTTATAGGAGCAGTGGATGAAGTTACTAAGTTATTCTGATTTTCTTGAAAACTTATCTATAAACTTAATGCTCATTAAGAGGATTAGGTACAAAGGTGAATGGGTAAGTAGCACAGTAGTCAAGGGAATGAATGTTTTTGCAGAAACTAATAAACCTTTAACGTCCGTTGTGTAATACAACTGACGTAAGAAGTTGTGAGTGTTTTTAACGTCAGTTTCTTAATACAACTTACGTTAAATATATGACCTTTAACGTCAGTTATTACTAACAACTGACGTAATAAGTGTGAGAGTTTTTAACGTCCGTTTATTAAGACAACTGACGTTAAATATATGATCTTCAACGTCAGGTTTTACCAAAAACTGACGTAAAATGTTGTTTTATTTTAATTATAACGTTTACCCCCGCGCGCCTTCTCCACTTCTCTGTACGTCTTTTCTCTTTTCATCACGCTCAACCCTCACTCTCGCTCTCACTCTGCCCTAATCGCGAGCTCATCTCCACCGCAACCACCGCGAGGGCTTCTTCGCCACCACCGTGAGGTACACTCTTAACCCCTAACTCTGTCTTTCCCGCTCATTCTTTGCAATAACTTGACATCTCTCTTTCCCCTGGCCTTCCAGCGCACTAACTCTCCTTGTCCCTCTGTTTTAGTAACCACATCGAACGTTGGCCACCACTCGAGCTTCCCTCCACCACCACTCGAGCGCCTATTTCTGGTGAGTCTTTAATTAGGGTACATTTTTTTATTCACGGTTTTGAGTGCATGCATGTTGCTCTGCTGGTTTGAAACTGTAGTCTCGATGAGTTGAAACTTGAAACTGTGAGTTCGAGTTGTTTGGAATGTCTCTATTTTTGGTTTTGAGTGTATGTTGAAACTGTAGTCTCAGTAGTTGTAACTTTAAACCGTGAGTTTGAGTTGTTTGGAATGTCTCTATTTTTGGTTTTGAGTGCATGTTGCTCTGCTGGTTGATCTGTCACGACCGTGATGCTCATCACGGCTAGGCCGTGATCAGTTTTGCCTATGAGGGTCTGGTTCAGTTGGCACGTTACGGCCGTGATGGATATCACGACCAGGCCGTGACCAGTGCTTGGCAATGTTCAATAACTATAGTTTTCAATCTCTCGTATTGTCCTTATATTGTATATATAGATGTTTTGTATATCTACAGGCCCTATCTTGTTATTTTTATTTATACTTCTGTTTTTATTTTGATTTATAACCTTTGTTAATACATTTATATTGTTTCGAACAGGCATACATATGGATCAGTCGGATAGCCCACATGCACGGGAGGACACTTGTGGGGGTTTCGCAGACCCGATCACGCCTACGCCCGATTCTAGTTTAAGTTTACATGTTATATACTATCTTTAGTCCTTCTTGTTAATGTAAGTTTATAATGTTACAACCCTCTATTTTATCATTTTTTTTTGTCCATACGGACATCACAGGCTCATAGGAAACGGGGTAGAGGAGCCACCTCGTTGAAGAAACTAGAGAAGGACAGGCGGAGCGGACGAAGCTTGAGGTGTCCTTCGATGCTAATCTAAATGCCCAGGGACCCCGTGCTAAAGAATTTAATAAGTGGGTGTTTCTACAAGAGAAGCCGCACGTAAGCATCAACTACAACCATCGGAATGACGTCCCACGTAAGCGTTAAGGATCATATTTGGGAGGCTATCACGGTATTTTACCTTTACATTCGTTTGATTTACATTATTAGATAATTGTCCGAGTTATAATCCATCCAGTTGTTATATATGTATCTAATGTGTAGGTAGCTTGGACTGTGCCAAATGACGAGGATCATCGTCATAAATGTATGAAAATGGCATGAAAGCGTTGGAATGGGTCCAAGCATGATCTTACCAGGTACTATGTATCTGGGAAGAAGCGGCTTGATAAAATGTTCTCGGATTATCCCTGGATTGATCAGGATACTTGGGATATGTTTGCCAGAGTCGACAGGATGAAGAATTTCAGGTTGGTTGATCAAGTTAATTTTGTATGCTTATTATAGATCATTTAACTGTATTTAATTATGTGTTTTTGTTTGAATAGGCTAAGGAAAATAAGGGTCGGCGAGAATCGGGCGAAGGACGTCCACCACCACACCATGTCTCGGGGTGGGTACCATACTCGGATCCAGCAGATGATGGCGGATAGGGTGAGGGCGAAGCGGGAAGAGCACTCTGCTAGGATTGAAAGAGGAGAGGTGCCCGAGGGCACACCATCAAGTCCTCCATCGGACATCGACCGCGAGGATGTCCAGTTAGCTTGGCCGCATGATAAAGGCGGGATCTTTTAAAGTTGATGCCACTCGCGAAGTGGCAGATAAGATTGTAAGTAAATAATTAACTTGATTTCAATTGATATTTGTATAGATATTTGCAACACTTTTCACTTGCACGTTTTTTCATTTGTTTTCATTGTAGATGGATCTTAAAGCAAAATCCTCCCAGGGCGCATTCGTCCCTTCTGGACGGCAGGACATCTTGATGACTGCTCTAGGCAAGAAAGACCATCCTGGTCGGGTTCTCGGTGTTCCTGAGAACGTGACCATCAAACAATATTATGGCAAGTCTGCTTCACGATAGCGGGTGGTCAATGAAGCATCAATTTTGGCTGACATTACTCAGCACCTCATGTCCAACCCAGATATTACAACACATCTGATGCAAGGCTTAATAGCCAACCCCGAATTCAAGCAGGCGCTTGCCAAAGAGCTTTCCTCCGTCAGTACATCCCAGGACACCGCAAGGCTTGCCAACGCTTCACATGTGAGAATAAAAGAGAGTTTTAGTATGGCACGTGTGGAGGACGATGAGTTGGCAGCTAGGGAGCAGGAGTTGGAAGTCCAGTGCCATGAGCATGAGTTGGAAATGAAAAGACGTGAGCTTGAGTTGGACTCCAAACGACGTGAGCTCGAAATGTTAGCAAAGGTATTTATTCATTATTAATGTCCAAATTAGTCAAATAATTACTTGTGTTTTTTTTAATTATCAAAAACTTATATATTTTATTTTTCCTAAACTGAAGGCCAAGTCGACGTCGGTGTCGCTGTCACCTATCACTCGTTTGTTCTCACTTGGTGAGGATTATGCGTTTGAGATTTTTGAATGTCCATTGGATCACGATGGATGGGTGGCACGCCCAGATCAACATAGGATATTTTCCTTCGTTGGTGACGATCTCGGGAACGCCTGCAGAAATAACATCTGGATGAACAGCAATGTCATCAGTCTCTGGTGCACGTAAGTTAATTTTAATTTTATAACTTATTTATTTTTGGTATTTTTCCATTTAATAATTTATTTTAATTTCAATATATATATTATGTAATTAACATCCACACCTTTTCATATCTTAGGTATCTCCATCGTCTTCAGCTTGATAAGGGCGTTGCATCAGTTTACGGTTTCTTAGATCCGTCAATCCTTCTGCCCGAGTTCTTTGCTGGCGATGCATTGAGTAAATACTTAGGGAACTTGTTGGGAGACAATCCGAAAGAATTATATCTGGCTCCCTACTGTATGGATCGCCATTGGCAGTTGTTCGTACTTCACCCGTCTAGGCATACTGTCATATTCTTCTGCTCTCTCCACCATGATCCGCCACCGAAGGTGGTGGAAGCTGTAAATATGTAAGTAACTAATCTTAAATTTAATTTAAGTTTTAATATCAGTTGTTTTTAGTTTATTACACACATGATATATGAGTTTGTTAATTGATCGACATGATTATTTGTTTATGATAGCGCGCGGAAGGCGAGTAGCATAAGTTGCGCCAACGGGAGAAGTAGGACTTCTAAGGCTAAAGCAAATCCTGTATGGAACATCCTCAAGGTTTGGTAGTTTATTTATCAAATAATTAATATTATAATTACTAATTTATGTGTATATTCAACTGACGTTGAAATTAATTTTGTTGGTAGTCTCGATTTCAAACCGATGGTTGGTCGTGCGGCTATTATGTGATGCTTCATATGCTGAACATAGTCTCCGCATCTATTACGGATGGATGGAAGAAGGTAATATTTAAACAACTTGTTAAATTATATATTATAGTTTTGAAGATGACTTGCATTGATGTTATTGTTATTATTTGAACGTGTCTAGGCATTTATCGACCAATCGCCTATTGAAGAAGATGAGTTAAGAGACTTGAGGATGCGCTTCGCTGAATTCTTCTTCAAGTATGTGGCTGAAAAAGGAATTGCCAACATACCTCCGCACTACTTAGATAAATAGTTTTTTTGTTAGACTTTAGAAACTAATTAATAACATGTATATATATATCCTTAGATAGTTTTGTTTTTTAGACATTGGAACTAAAATTTATTTATATATATACATGGGTTTTGGTTTTAAGTCCCCCCATTGTTCAATTTTCCTTTGCAATTCTGTAATGTGTGTGATATTTTGTGTCTTTGGGACTGAATGCGGGGATAGCTGATGGGAGTGATATTTTAAAACTGAATTTAAAAAAAAACCCTATTAACGTCGGTTGTATCAAACAAGCGGCGTTAATAGTATTTTATAAAATATACAGATACACTATTAACGTCGGTTGTTTATTAAAAGCGACGTTAAAATTAAAACTTTAACGTCGTTCTTTATAACAACCGGCGTTAGTTTTAACAAAATCAACGTCCGTTGTATTAAAGAAGCGGCGTTTATAGTTTTAGTTTAACGTCGATTGTTTAAAAAACCGGCGTTAATTTTTACAAAATTAACGTCGGTTTTGTTAAGGAACCGGCGTTAATAGTGTTATATTTAACGTCAGTTCTAAACTGACGTTAAAATATTAACTATTAACGTCAGCTGTATTTACGTCAGTCAGTATTCTGACGTAAAAAATCAATTTTAACTGACGTAAAAAGCACTTATAGCACTAGTGCTAGTCATAAAACTAGCTGAGCCAGAGGCTGATCAAGGGCCTCTGAATAAGCTTTCCAACATGCTATCATATCCCTTAATTGGGCTTAAGTTGAGTAAGCTATGCCCATTTAAGTGAAGGAACATCAATGACAGCGCAATGATCCACGCCAGAGAACTCGGGACCCAATTTAGGATTTATTTTGGCCTAATTCGACAATTCTTGTGACACATAAAATTGTAGGTCTCTTCCTTATCTTTCTAGGGACAGCAAGATCACCAAAATCCGATATCTGTAGCTCTAGTTATGCTCTGCGCAAGCCAACAAGGTCAGGATAAGTGAAAAATTCGAAAATTAACAATGTTAAGCAATTAAGCCCAATTAAGCCCAATAATGTAAAAGCAAAAACAATGATTGTAAAAGTTGTCTAATTTCCGTCACTCTCTGGCTTGTGCGGTTATAAACAGCTATTTATGTTTATTAATCCCGACCTAACCCTAGACCAAATTAAGGGCCTATGAATAAGCTTTCCAACAAGGTATCATATCCCTTAATTTGGCTTAATATGGGTAAGTTTGGCCCATTTAAGTGAAGGAACATCAAAGACTGCGCACTGATCCGCGCCAGAGAACTCATGACCCAAATTAGCCTTTATTTTGGCCTAATTTGATAATTCTTGAGGCACCTGAAAGTGTAGGTCTCTTCCTTATCTTTCTAGGGACAGTAAGATCACCAAAATCTGATATCTGTAGCTCTAGTTAAGCTCTGCGCAAGGCAACAAGGTTAGGATGAGTGAAAAATCCAAAAATTAACTATGTTTAGCAATTAAGCCCAATAATGTAAAAGCAAAAACAATGATTGTAAAAGTTGTCCAATTTCCGTATCTCTCTGGCTTGTGCGGCTGTAAACTGCTATTTTTAATTACTAATCCTGACCTAACTCTAGATCAAATTAAGGGCCTCTGAATAAGTTTCCAACTAGGTATCATATGCCTTAATTGGGCTTAAGATGAGTAAGTGAGGCCCATTTAAGTGAAGGAACATCATGAACTGCATACTGATCCGCGTCAAAGAACTCGGGACCCAATTTAGCCTTGATTTCGGCCTAATTTGAGAATTCTTGTGAAACTTGAAATTGTATCTCTCTTCCTTATCTTTCTAGGGACAACAAGATCAACAAAATCCGATATATGTAGCTCTAGTTATGCTACGCACAAGGTAACAAGGTCAGGATGAGCGAAAAATCCGAAAATTAACAATGTTTAGCAATTAAGCCCAATAATGAAAATGCAAAAACAATGGTTGTATAAGTTGTCTAATTTTCGTCTCTCTCTGGCTTGTGCGTCTGTAAACTGCTACTCATGCTTATTAATCCTGACCTAACCCTTGACAAAATTAAGGGCCTCTGAATAAGCTTTCCAACAGGGTCTCATATGCCTTAATTGGTCTTAAGATGAGTAAGTTAGGCCCATTTAAGCGAAGGAACATCATGGACAGCGCACTGATCCGCGCTAGAGAACTCGGGACCCAATTTACCTTTGATTTTGGTCTAATTTGAGAATTCTTGTGAAACCTGAAATTATTGGTCTCTTCCTTATCTTTCTAGGGACAGCAAGATCAACAAAATCCGATATTTGTAGCTCAAGTTATGCTTTGCACATGGGAACAAGGTCAGGATGAGTGAAAAATCCGAAAATTAACAAAGTTTAGCAATGAAGCCCAATAATGTAGAAGCAAAAACAATTATTGTAAAAGTTGTTTAATTTCCATCTCTCTCTGGCTTGTGCGGCTTTAAATTGTTATTTATGCTTATTAATGCTGACCGAACCCTAGACCAAATTAAGGGCCTTTGAATAAGCTTTCCAACAAGGTATCATATGCCTTAATTGGGCTTAAGATGAGTAAGTTAGGCCAATTTAAGTGAAGGAACATCAAGGACTGCATGATCGATCCGCACCAGAGAACTCGGGACCCAATTTAGCCTTGATTTTCACCTAATTAGACAATTCTTGTGAAACCTGAAATTGTAGGTCTCTTCCTTATCTTTCTAAGGACAGCAAGATCACCAAAATCCGATATCTGTAGCTCTAGTTATGCACTGCGCAAGGCAACAAGGTCAGCATGAGTGAAAAATCCCAAAATTAACAATGTTTAGCAATTAAGCCCAATTAAGCCCAATAATGTAAAAGCAAAAACAATGGTTGTAAAAGTTGTCTAATTTTCGTCTCTCTCTGGCTTGTGCGACTGTAAACTGTTATTTATGCTTATTAATCTTGACCTAACCCTAGACCAAATTAAGGGCCTTTGAATAAGCTTTCCAACAAGGTATCATATGACATAATTGGGCTTAAGATGAGTAAGTTAGGCCCATTTAAGTGAAGGAACATCATGGACTGCGCACAGATCCGCGTCAGATAACTCAGGTCCCAATTTAGCCTTGATTTTGGGCTAATTTGACAATTCTTGAAATACCAGAAATTGTAGGTCTCTACCTTATCTTTCTAGGACAGTAAGATCACCAAAATCGGATATCTGTAGCTCTAGTTATGCTCTGCGCAAGGCAACAAGGTCAGGATGAGTGAAAAATCCGAAAATTAACAATGTTTAGGAATTAAGCCCAATAATGTAAAAGAAAAAACAATGATTGTAAAAGTTGTCTAATTTCTGTCTCTCTCTGACTTTTGCAGCTGTAAACTGCTATTTATGCTTATTAATCCTGACCTAACCCTAGACCAAATTAAGGGCCTCTGAATAAGTTTTCGAACAAGGTATCATATGCCTTGATTGGGCTTAAGATGAGTTAGGACCATTTAAGTGAAGGAACATAATGGACTGCACACTGATCAACGCCAGAGAACTCGGGACCCAAATTAGCCTTGATTTTGGAACAATTTGACAATTATTGTGAAACCTGAAATTGTAAGTCTCTTCCTTATCTTTATAGGGACATCAAGATCAACAAAATCCGATATCTGTAGCTCTAGTTATGCTCCGCGCAAGGAACCAAGGTGAGGAGGAGTGAAAAATCCGAAAATTAACAATGTTTAGCAATTAAGCCCAATAATGTAAAAGCAAAAACAATGATTCTAAAAGTTGTCTAATTTTCGTCTCTCTCTGGCTTGTGAGGCTATAAATTGCTATTTATGCTTGTTAATCATGACCTAACCCTAGATCAAATTAAGCGCCACTGAATAAGCTTTTCAACAAGGTATCATATGCCTTAATTGGGCTTAAGATGAGTAAGTTAGGCCCATTTAAGTGAAGGAACATCATCAACTGTGCACTAATCCGCGCCAGAGAACTCGGGACCCAATTTAGCCTTTATTTTGGCCTAATTAGACAATTCTATTAAAACCTGAAATTGTAGGTCTCTTCCTTATCTTTCTAGGGACTGCAAGATCTCCAAAATCCGATATCTATAGCTCTAGTTATGCTCTGCGCAAGGCAACAAGGTCAGGAGGAGTGAAAAATCCGAAAATTAACAAAGTTTAGCAATTAAGTCCAATTAAGCCCAATAATGTAAAAGGAAAAACAATGATTATAAAAGTTGTCTAATTTTCGTCTCTCTCTGGCTTGTGCGGCTGTAAACTGCTATTTATGCTTATTAATCTTGACCTAACCCTAGACCAAATTAAGGGGCTTTGAATAAGCTTTCCAACAAGGTATCATTTGACATAATTGGGCTTAAGATGAGTAAGTTAGGCCCATTTAACTGAACATCATGGACTGCGCACTGATCCGCGCCAGATAACTCATGTCCCAATTTAGCCTTGATTTTGGGCTAATTTGACAATTCTTGAGATAGCTGAAATTGTAGGTCTCTTCCTTATCTTTCTAGGGACAGCAAGATCACCATAATCGGATATCTGTAGCACTAGTTATGCTCTGCGCAAGGAAACAAGGTCAGGATGAGTGAAAAATCCGAAAATTAACAATGTTTAGCAATTTAGACCAATAATGTAAAAGCAAAAACAATGATTGTAAAAGTTGTCTAATTTCCGTCACTCTCTGGCTTTTGCGGCTGTAAACTGCTTTTTATGCTTATTAATCCCGACCTAACCCTAGACCAAATTAAGGGCCTCTGAATAAGTTTTCCAACAAGGTATCATATGCATTAATTGGGCTTAAGATGAGTAAGTTAGAACCATTTAAGTGAAGGAACATCATGGACTGCGTACTGATCAGCGCCAGAGAACTCGGGACCCAATTTAGCCTTGATTTTGGCCCAATTTGACAATTCTTGTGAAACCTGAAATTGTAGGTCTCTTCCTTATCTTTCTAGCGACTGCAAGATCCCCAAAATCCGATATCTGTAGCTCTAGTTATGCTCTGCGCAAGGCGACAAGGTCAGGAGGAGTGAAAAATCCAAAAATTAACAAAGTTTAGCAATTAAACCCTAAGCCCAATAATGTAAAAGGAAAAACAACGATGGTAAAAGTTGCCTAATTTCCGTCTCTCTCTGGCTTGTGCGGCTGTAAACTGCTATTTATGCTTATTAATCTTGACCTAACCCTAGACCAAATTAAGGGCCTTTGAATAAGCTTTCCAACAAGGTATCATTTGACATAATTGGGCTTAAGATGAGTAAGTTAGGCCCATTTAAGTGAAGGAACATCATGGACTGCGCGCTGATCCGTGCCAGATAACTCAGGTCCCAATTTAGCCTTGATTTTGGGCTAATTTGACAATTCTTGAGATACCTGAAATTGTAGGTCTCTTCCTTATCTTTCTAGGGACAGCAAGATCACCAAAATCGGATATCTGTAGCTCTAGTTATGCTCTGCGCAAGGCAACAAGGTCAGGATGAGTGACAAACATGAAAATTAACAATGTTTAGTAATTAAGACCAATAATGTAAAAGCAAAAACAATGATTGTAAAAGTTGTCTAATTTCCGTCACTCTCTGGGTTTTGCGGCTGTAAACTGCATTTTATGCTTAATAATCCCGACCTATCCGTAGACCAAATTAAGGGCCTCTGAATAAGTTTTCCAACAAGGTATCATATGCCTTAATTGGACTTAAGATGAGTAAGTTAGGACCATTTAAGTGAAGGAACATCATGGACTGCGCACTGATCCGCGCCAGAGAACTCGGGACCCAATTTAGCCTTGATTTTGGCCCAATTTGACAATTCTTGTGAGACCTGGAATTGTAAGTCTCTTCCTTATCTTTCTAGGGACAGCCAGATCATCAAAATCCGATAATTGTATCTCTAGTTATGCTCTACGCAAGGCAACAAGGTCAGGAGGAGTGAAAAATCCGAAAATTAAGAATGTTTAGCAATTAAGCCCAATTAAGCCCAATAATGTAAAAGCAAAAACAATGATTGTAAAAGTTGTCTAATTTCCGTCTCTCTCTGGCTTGTGAGACTTTAAATTGTTATTTCTGCTTGTTAATCCTGACCTAACCCTAGACCAAATTAAGCGACTCTGAATAAGCTTTCCAACAAGGTATCATATGCCTTAATTGGGCTTAAGATGAGTAAGTTAGTACCATTTAAGTGAAGGAACATCATGGACTGCGCACCGATCCGTGCTAGAGAACTCGGGACCCAATTTAGCCTGGATTTTGGCCGAATTTGACAATTCTTGTGTAACCAGAAATTGTAAATCTCTTCCTTATCTTTCTAGGGACAGCAAGATGAACAAAATCCGATATCTGTAGCAATAGTTATGCTCTGCGCAAGGCAACAACGTCAGGAGGAGTGAAAAATCCGAAAATTAACAATGTTTTGCAATTAAGCCCAATAATGTAAAAGGAAAAACAATGATTTTAAAAGTTGTCTAATTTAAATCTCTCTCTGGCTTGTGCGGCTTTAAACTGCTATTTATGCTTATTAATCCTGACCTAACCCTAGACCAAATTAAGGGCCTCTGAATAAGCATTCCAACAAGGTATCATATGCCTTGATTGGGCTTAAGATGAGTAAGTTTGGCCCATTTTAGTAAAGGAACATCGTGGACTGCATACTGTTCCGCGTCAGAGAACTCGGGACATGATTGTGGCCTAATTTGAAAATTCTTGTGAAACCAGAAATTGTAGGTCTCCTCCTTATCTTTCTAGGGACACCAAGATCACCAAAATCCGATATCTGTAGCTCTAGTTATGCGCTGCACAAGGTAACAAGGTCTGGATGAGTGAAAAATCCGAAAATTAACAACGTTTAGTATTTAAGTCCAATTAAGCCCAATAATGTAAAAGCAAAAACAATGATTGTAAAAGTTGTCTAATTTCCGTCTCTCTCTGGCTTGTGCGGATGTAAACTGCTATTTATGCTTTTTAATCCAGACTTAACCCTAGACCAAATTAAGGGCCTTTGAATAAGCTTTCCAACAAGGTATCATATGCCTTAATTGGGCTTAAGATGAGTAAGTTAGGCCCATTTAAGTGAAGAACATCATGGACTGCGCACTGATCCCCACCAGAGAACTCGGGACCCGATTTATCCTTGATTTTGGCCTAATTTGACAATTCTTGTGAAACCTGAAATTGTTGGTCTCTTCCTTATCTTTTTAGGGACAGCAATATCACCAAAATCCGATATATGTAGCTCTAGTTATGCTCAGCTTAAGGCAACAAGGTTAGGATGAGTGAAAAATCTAAAAATTAACAATGTTTAGCAATTAAGCCCAATAATGTAAAAGCAAAAACAATGATTGCAAAAGTTGTCTGATTTCCGTCTCTCTCTGGCTTGTGCGGCTGTTAACTGCTACTGATGCTTATTAATCCTGACCTAACCCTTGACTAAATTAAGGACCACTGAATAAGCTTTCCAACATGGTATCATATACCTTAATTGGGCTTAAGATGACTAAGTTAGGCCCATTTATGTGAAGGAACATCATGGACAGCACACTGATTCGTGCTAGAGAACTCGGGACCCAATTTAGCCTTGGCTTTGGCTTAATTTGACAATTCTTGTGATACCTGAAATTGTAGGTCTCTTCCTTATCTTTCTAGGGATAGCAAGATCACCAAAATCCGATATCTGTAGCTCTAGCAGTGGTCCGCGCAAGGCAACAAGGTCAGGATGAGTGAAAAATCCGAAAATTAACAATGTTTAACAACTAAGCCAAATGAAGCCCAATAATGTAAAAGCAAAAACAATGATTGAAAAAGTTGTCTAATTTTCGTCTCTCTCTGGCTGGTGTTGCTGTAAACTGCTATTTATTCTTATTAATCCTGACGTAACCCTAGACCAAATTAAGGGCATCTGAATAAGCTTTCCAACATGGTATCATATGCCTTAATTGGGCTTAAGATGAGTAAGTTATGCCCATTTAAGTGAAGGAACATCATGGACTGCGCCTTTGGTCCATGCCAGAGAACTCGGGACCCAATTTAGGATTTATTTTGGCCTAATTCGACGATGCTTGTGAAACCTAAAATTGTAGGTCTCTTCCTTATCTTTCTAGGGACAGCAAGATCACCAAAATCCGATATCTGTAGCTCTAGTTATGCTCTTCGCAAACCAACAAGGTCAGGATAAGTGAAAAATCTGCAAATTAACATTGTTAAGTAATTAAGCCCATCAATGTAAAAGCAAAAACAATGATTGTAAAAGTTGTCTAATTTTCGTCACTCTCTGGCTTGTGCGGTTATAAACAGCTATTTATGTTTATTAATCCCGACCTAACCCTAGACCAAATTAAGGGCCTATGAATAAGCTTTCCAACAAGGTATCATATGCCTTAATTGGGCTTAAGATGGGTAAGTTAGGCCCATTTAAGTGAAGGAACATCAAATGCTGCGCACTGATCCGCGCCAGAGAACTCGGGACCCAATTTAGCCCTGATTTTGGCCTAATTTGATAATTATTGAGGAACCTGAAATTGTAGGTCTCTTCCTTATCTTTCTAGGGACAGCAAGAGCACCAAAATCCGATATCTGTAAACTGCTATTTATGCTTATTAATCCTGACCTAATCCTAGACCAAATTAAGGGCCTCTGAATAAGCTTTCCAACAAGGTATCTGTTTCGTCCAAATATCTCAAGTGGGAGATAGTCGTCCGGAGAAGGTCTTGTGGGAGTGTTTTGGAAATAGCTTGACAGAATCGGAATTCTGCTCCTACGTATCCAAATGGGAATCAAAGGAAACGTAGTTCTAAGTGAGAGGGTTGGACCCCTATTTATAGAGATGTTCTGGAGTAACAGTTTGGGTAGGACTGTTATTGAGATCCTATTTGTTAGGATCGGATTGTTATTGCAGTTAGATAATGATAAGGATAAGGCTCCGAGTTATACTTAGAGATATTTGGACCAGCGAGATATTCGGCCCAGTCAGTTGTTACTGGATAGCTCGGGGCCGAGATATCTTCATCCGTGGCCTGCTGTGGAATAGGCCCGAGTAGTTATCCTCGGGTGTCAAGTGCATTAATAGGTCTTCGGCTTTATGGGAGTTCGGGTCACGACCCACTTACAAGAATGAGCTCGGTCGTATTGACAATCCTCGACCTTATATCTTCGGCCAGTACACAAGTCCCCCCGAGCTCCGAGCTTAAATAAGCGAAAGAGCTGCAAGTATTAAACCGAGCTTATTCTTCGGCCAGGTGGACTTCCGTATTCCCAGCTGTCATTTCAACCGAACCTTTCCTCCTGTCAGAGAAGGCAATCATTTCCCTTAATCCTTCTGTGGCACGCTACAAGTGAGTAACCCTAGAGTTCTGCGCCCATTTAATGAGGGGAAAATTAAAAGTCGCGCCTTTTTATTTCAAGAATCGTGGACCATTGATCGTATCTCATCATCAATCGTGGTAGCTATAAATATCTTCTCCTGTTTCACCTTACTCCCCCTTGCCTATCTTCCTTCGCCCTTCATCTCCGTCTTTCAAGTTTCTGCCATCACTTTCCTGCCTTTCGCTCTTCAGGTACGCCCAGTCTTCTTCCCTCTTTCGTGCTTCTAAGTTTATTTTCTGTTTCCAGATATGAGTTCGTCCGAGTCTTCTGAGTCGAACACCTCGCCTCTGGTTGAGCGCGAGGTTTCCCCCATTGGGGGCTCTCCTTCCACTTCTTCTGTTCCTTCACAGGAACTAAACATCAGACAGGTGGAACCGTCCTCCTCCAGGTCGTCTTCCTCCGAGTCTGATTCTTCTGGGTCCGACTCTTCTAGGTCTGGTTCTTCCTCCCCCCAAGTTTCCAAAATCGCCTCTCGCAAAAAACGCCAAAGGGTTCCAAAAGACCCTGTTCCCGATATTACCCTTCCTGGGTATACCTGGGTTAAAGGCGAAGTTGGGACTTATTTTTCTGACTTTCAGACTTCAGATTCAATTGCTCATCTTCAGTCCCAGATTAATTTCTCGGCATCCAAAGACGAATCCGAGTTTATTTGTTCCCCATGCTCGGGTACCGAGTATGTCTTCCTCAGGGCTCATCCTTCTGATCCCCCTTTCACCTGTACGTATAAAACATTATTTGCCCAGCTGCGCGTGTCTCTTCCTTTCACTGAGTTTGAGTGTGACGTTCTGAGAACCATGAATGTCGCACCTACTCAGCTTCATCCCAACAGTTTGGCTTTTATGAAAGCTTTTCAAATTTTGTGTAAATACATCGGGATGGAGCCCACTACTCCCAATTTTTTTTATTTTTACCAAACAAGGTTTGGTGAGAAAACGGGATGGATTTCCCTTAATGGGCTGAACCGAAGAGGACTGATTAGTTTATACACATCATCGTATAAAGACTTTAAAGTCGGCTTCTTCCGAGTTCGCCCCTCGGGCTCTCACTCTTCCCACTTCTTTGATGAGAATGGATGCGCCAGGTTTCCTTTATACTGGAAAGCATCTCCTACCAAATTCGTTGGTTTTGAATACCAATCCCTTCCTGCCAAGGATAGACGGGATATAGATATACTAGAAAAACTTCCTCGGCCTCTCCATTGCGGACGTCTTCTGAAACTCCCTTTCTCATCCACTCCGAGAGCCGACCTTAAAAGTAAGTGTTTGGCTTTTTAGTTTTTAACTTTTTTCTGTATGTGTTCCTGTACTAACAACTTTTCCTTTTGGCAGTCATCATGGGGAAATTCGACTTCTCCAAGCTTTTGAAATCTGCTGCGAAAGAGGGTCAGGGTCCCTCCACGTCCGAGAAGAAAAAGGAAAAGACTTCCTCCGGCCATTGCTAAGGCCTCTGCCAAGGGGGCTTCATCATCCGCCCCTCACAAAAGAAAAAGGGTAGAGATAGTAGTCGACGCCGAAGATTCCCCCCCCCGCTAAAGTCCCCGACATCCTACCACTCATGAGACAGGAACTACGGGGCGGGAGGAACAACTTCCTCCCTCTACCGAGGTGAAGTGGTATAACACCTCTCTGAAAGCAAGAACCTCATCTCTCTGGGGCGAAGACTTCAACCCCTTCCCTGCTTTTGACTCGAACTTCCTGAAGCCCCCTGATCTCCGATTAATCAGGCAACAAGGGGCTCAGTCAAGCATGGAGGCCCTCTCGACCTACTTCATCCGAGCTGCTGCTCTGGCCCGCTTTTGTAGCCGAGATTTGATGGAGACTGAGAGGAAATCCCATCACCTGGAAACTGAACTTGCTTCTATTGAGAAGCTGAAGGGGGATTTTGCCCGGACCTCCGCGGAGCGTGATGAGCTGGCCAAAGCCAATAATCTCCTGAGTACTACCATTACCGAGCTGAATGGCCAGAACTCCGAGCTTAACTCCCAAGCAAAATTTGCTAAGGAGAATAAAGCTTGGGCTGAAGAGGGTAGAACTCGCGCTGAAGAAGAGCTTATTTGGACGGAACATTAGGATGAGTAAATGCCTTAATTGGGCTTAAGATGAGTAAGTTAGTCCCATTTAAGTGAAGGAACATCATGGACTACGCATTGATCCGCGCCAGAGAACTCGGGACCCAATTTAGCCTTGATTTTGGCCTAATTTGACAATAATTGTGAAACTTGAAATTGTAGATCTCTTCCTTATCTTTCTAGGGACAGTAAGATCACCAAAATCCGATATCAGTAGCTCTAGTTACGCTCTCTGCGCAAGGCAACAAGGCATGGAAGAGTGAAAATTCCGTAAATTAACAATGTTTAGCAATTAAGCCCAATTAAGCCCAATAATGTAAAAGCAAAAATAAAGATTTTAAAAGTTGTCTAATTTGCATCTCTCTCTGGCTTGTACGGCTGTAAACTGCTATTTATGCTTATTAATCCTGATCTAACCCTAGACCAAATTAAGGGCCTTTAAATAAGCTTTCCAACAAGGTATCATATGACATAATTGTGCCTAAGATGAGTAAGTTAGGCCCATTTAAGTGAAGGAACATCATGGATCGCGATCGATCCGCGCCAGTGAACTCGGGACCCAATTAAGCCTTGATTTTGGCCTAATTGGACAATTCTTTTGAAACCTGAAATTGTAAGTCTGTTCCTTATCTTTCTAGGGACAAAAAGATCACCAAAATCCGATATTTGTAGCTCTAGTTATGCTATGCACAAGGCAACAAGGTCAGGATGAGTGAAAAATCCGAAAATTCACAATTTTTATCAATTAAGCCCAGTTAAGCCCAATAATGTAAAAGTAAAAACAATGATTGTAAAAGTTGTCTAATTTCCTTCTCTCTCTAGCTTGTGTGGCAGTAAACTGCTATTTATGCTTATTAATCCTGACCTAAACCTAGACGAAATTAAGGGCCTTTGAATAAGCTTTCCAACAAGGTATCATATGCCTTAACTGGGCTTAAGATGAGCAAGTTAGACCCATTTAAGTGAAGGAACATCAAGGACTGCGCACTGATCCGCGCCAGAGAACTCGGCACCCTATTTAGCCTTGATTTTGGCCTAATTTGACAATTCTTGTGACACCTGAAATTGTAGGTCTCTTCCTTATCTTTCCTGGGACAACAAGATCACCAAAATCCGATATCTGTAACTCTAGTTATGCTCTGCGCAAGGCAACAAGGTCAGGATGAGTTAAAAATCCGAAAATTAACAATGTTTAGCAATTAAGCCCAAAAATCTAAAAGCAAAAACAATGATTGTAAAAGTTGTCTAATTTCCGTCTCTCTTTGGCTTGTGCGGATGTAAACTTCTATTTATGCTAATAATCCTGGCCTAACCCTAGACCAAATTAAGGGCCTCTGAATAAGCTTTCCAACAAGGTATCATATGACTTTATTGGACATAAGATGAGCAAGTTAGGCCCATTTAAGTGAAGGAACATCATGGACTGCGCACTGATCCGCGCCAGAGAACTCCGGACCCAATTAAGCCTTGATTTTGGCATAATTTGACAATTCTTGTGAAACCTGAAAATGTAGGTCTCTTCCTTATCTTTCTAGGGACAGCAAGATCACCAAAATCCGATATCTGCAGCTCTAGTTATGCTATGCGCAAGGCGACAAGGTCAGGATGAGTGAAAAATCCGAAAATTAACAATGTTAAGCAATTAAGCCCAATTAAGCCCAACAATGTAAAACCAAAAACAATGATTGTAAAAGTTGATTAATTTTCGTCACTCTCTGTCTTGTGCGGTTATAAACTGCTATTTATGCTTATTAATCCTGACCTAACCCTAGACCAAATTAAGGGCCTCTGAATAAGCTTTCCAACAAGGAATCATATGCCTTTATTGGACTTAAGATTAGCAAGTTAGGCCCATTTAAGTGAAGGAACATCATGGACTGCGCACTGATCCGCGCCAGGGAACTCAGGACCCAATTTAGCCTTGATTTTGGCCTAATTTGACAATTCTTGTGAAATCTGAAATTGTAGGTCTCTTCCTTATCTTTCTAGGGACAGAAAGATCACCAAAATCCGATATCTGTAGCTCTAGTTATGCTATGCACAAGGCAACAAGGTCAGGATGAGTGAAAAATCCGAAAATTCACAATTTTTATCAATTAAGCCTAGTTAAGCCCAATAATGTAAAAGTAAAAACAATGATTGTAAAAGTTGTCAAATTTTCATCTCTCTCTGGCTTGTGTGGCTGTAAACTTCTATTTATGCTTATTAATCCTGACCTAACCCTATACCAAATTAAGGGCCTCTGAATAAGCTTTCCAACAAGGTATTCATGAGCCTCTGTTTGACTGGTTTTATAACTAGTAAAGACCTTGGCTTTGTGCTTATTTTATACCATTTTTACCCAAATTAGACTTGATTGTTCCTAAGTAGTATTTTGAGTCTGTAAATTGTTTTTATGTTAATTTAGTTGTTTTTAGAGTTGAATAATTATTTACTTTTATTTTCTATTTTCAGGTTAATAAAAAGTAATAAATCTGGAGCCACTCGCCCCGCGAATAATCTCTCGCCCCGCGAGTATTGCAACCATGAAAAAGTCAGAGACGATCACGGCTTGCCCGTGTTGAAGATCACAGCAGAGGAAAAACTTAAGTTTAAGAGTTCGCCCCGCGAGCAATCCTTCGCCTCGCGAGTCTTGGAAGATCAGAAGCCATCACGGTTTACCCGTGTTGAAGGCCACGGGCGATGCAGTTTGGGAATTTGAAGAGTTCGCCTCGCGAATATATGCTCGCCTCGCGAGAAGACCAAGAGTTGCAGACCTTTCGCATAATTCGCCTCGCGAGCGGTGCTTCGCCTCGCGAGGCCTTGGATTCCAGAAACGTGTATATAAAACAGTCTTAGGCAGAACTGAGGGGGTTGGTCAGAATTAGCCAGTTTTGGCTAGTTTCTGAGCTTGTTAGTCTTTTGTTTTTCTTAGTTTATTGTTTTCTTTTGTAATGGAGAACTAGTCTCCTAGATTAATCGACTGTAATTGGTTTCTATCCATACTTGAGGTTCTTGTATTTCCTGTTTTCATTTCCTTTTCTCTTTTCAATGCCATGCTTTATATTTCTGTTTGCTTAATTCAGGAGTATATTGTGTTGTGTTGGTTTATCTCGGTGATATCATGTTCCTATATATAATCGCGTTTGCTTAATTCGCGTGTGTACGTTTCGTGTTCGCTTAGTTCACGAAGTGCTTAACCCCGTTTGCTTAATTCGGGAATAGGGACATATATCTGTAGTAGTGGTTCCGCTTGTGAATTGTTGCTACAACCGGGAGGGGATTAGAATCTGCTTAGGGTTGCATGAACCGATGATAGTTGGGAAACCGAGAACAGTAGGTTAATCGTTTAGCTTATTTGGTAACTGCTCTGTTTTCTTGCTTTGTTTTCTGTTTTGCTTCTTAATTTAGTTTTCAATCCAAAACCCCCAATTCTGACTTTTTCTAACTTTTTCTGTTAATAATAACAACAACTAAAGAGTCCTTGAGAGACGATCCGAGTTGTCGCTCTATACTACATTATTTTGTAAACGCTCGTTCTTTTTGGCGCGTGGCGACAGCGCGTTCAAAAATTGGCGCCGTTGCCGGGGACTCTGGTTTGTTGTTATTAGCAGAAAATAATTTTTGAAAAAAAAAATAACTTTTTGCTTTGCTAATTAGTTCTGTCTGCTTTGTCTGGATTTTTGATTGCCATGGATAATTACATGTATGGATATTTGCCTAATGTTTATTATGAACCACCACCTTGCATGTATTATCCTAATTTTAGTGAGCCACCACCATACTATCCTAGCCAAGTGACCTCCTCTGCACCTTCCGAACCTTCACAGAGCACCTTGGATGAGATTGCTTCAATGCTACAACAAATGGAAGAGAACAATCAACGGATGGCATACAATCTTGAATTTCAACAGAGGATGGAGGCAATGGAGGCAAGTAATCGTGAAGCCCAACAGAGGGACCAAGCTGAATCTCAAAAGTTGTGGGCTCTAATTGATCAAGTTACCGCCAACTCGGCTGCGATGCTAACTCCACAGCCCCTTGAGGAACATAAGGATTCACAGATGGTTATTCCTGAAAATATTTTTGAAAATAATTATGATGATAATGTTTCTGTTGATGATGATTTATGTGTTGAATCCCCTGATCCTAATGCTTGTTATTGTGATGGAACTGCTTTGTGTGTTGAATGTTTTACAGGTTTATACTTTTCAGGAAAAATAGAAAATGCGGATCGTTTTGCAGGTTTGTTCTGTTCAGGAAACTTAGATCAGGAGGATCAAGAGGGCAGCTACTCCCCCGTACCTGAAGATAAAGAAGAACCTTTGGGAGTAGATGATTCAAGTAAAACAATTGAATGTGTTGAGAGTAATGGGGTGGATGAATTGATTGAAGAATTCCCAGACATTCTAACTTTTTCTGATTCATTTTCTTGTAATATATGTACTAACTCTAACCTTTGTGTGGTGTGTGCTGAAATTTCTGCGTGTATAGCAGGTGAAAAATTTGTTAGTGCAGTGGATGAAGACACTGCGGAAGTTGAAGCAGCACCAGTAACCCCAGCTAACTGTTTGCCACTTCCCCCTGTGGAACCAGTGATGGATTTTGTACCCTTGGATTTTGCACCATGGCCAGTCCAAGAGGTTGAGCCCCACTTCTATTGGGGAGACTTTATTGAGAAGGAGGTCATCTGTGACCCGAGAGGTAGTGAGAAGTCCGCCGCACTGGGTGGAGTTATTATAATTGTCAAGTGCTCACCTCCGCATCAAAACTGCAAGTTAGGGAGGCATGGATCAAGTTTCAGTCCTTTGGCTACCATGTGGGACTTATGCTACAGGCAGTGGGATCCTGGTGGAACCGCCTCTCAATGAGTTTTTCTTACCCTTTCTTCTTTTTAATTTTCTTTTTCTTTGCTTTATTTCTGTTTTGTTTCCAATAAAGCTCCTGAATAATTTGAGAAGCTCAGGAGTTGTGTTTGAGTCTTGTGTTGGCAAGTTTATTGGATTTTATTAATTTTTGCATAGATTGATTGCATGATAGTGTTGACTGTTTTCCCCTAGGACTTGAAAAATTTTGAAAAATGATCCCCATGTGATTGAAAACTGAACTTTGAGATTTTGTTATGATGGCATGATTTATGATAAGTTTGGGGTGATAGGAAGCACACACTAGGGATAGAATCTCAGTTAAACAATTTGCATAAATGTCCAGGTGAGGTTTTGAGCCTCCAACATGTTTTTTTACTGTGAGAATCTCTTTTTAAGTTGCACTTTCCTGAATTTGATTGAATCTCTTTTTGGTTTGCATGATTATGTGTTTGCTTCAGATGATTTAGGCATTTTCTTTTTAAATAGCTACTTAGCCTAAAAATAACCAATTCCTGATGCATGTTCCCTAGTTAGCCCCTTTGAGCCTGATTAGACTGTTAATTCTTGATAACCTTATGTTACAAGCTAAAATCTGAAAAACCATGTTAACCCGATCTTAGGATTAGGAGAGCATGGAATCTTAGAATGGGTACAAGAACTAAGTTTGGGGTGGCTGCAAGGTGTAATATGTTGTTTGGGATTGAGAAAAAATATTATGTAAAAAAAAAAGAGAAAAAAAAAAAGAAAAAAATGAAGAAAAAAAAAAGAGAAAAACAGAAAAAAATTTAAAAGTGCAAAAATGCCAAAAAGAAATAAAAGGTTGTAGTCACCCAAGGCATAAAGAAAAAAAATTAAGAAAGGAACTTGAGTGAATTTCAAAGTGTAAATAATGTTCATGCTCTCTTAGTTCCTAGGGTCTTCAGCCTAGTTCTTTTGTATATCCTACCCTTAGCCAGGCCCCATTACAACCCATAAAAGACCTTTTGATGTTGCTTGCATGTTTTCTGTGGGAACCATTAGGAGATGAAAATCAAATTTATGGGAAGTGCTTCTGAAAAGTGAAATTGAGTGAATTGTTGATAGCCTGACATAAACTGAGCGATTGAGTGAGCACAAATTTCCCTTGTGAGGAAGGCAGTTGTTTGGATATGGTGATCTCTCTTTTGTGTGTAACTTAGATCCCCAGCTTAGATTTCTGATTGTCTGAATAATGAAATTCTCAATTGTTTAGAATAAATGAATGTGGGGATTACTTTGCTTGGAAGGGGGGGAACATTGAAAAGAAAAAAAAAATAAATTTCTTTGAAATATTGCTTGAAATCTGTGTGAAAGTTGATTGAGTCCTTGAGCTTGCCATGTTTTGCCAGGTCTTGAGTCTTTTTAAGTTTTTGAGTGTAGTTTGCTTGGGGACAAGCAAAGTTTAAGTTTGGGGTATTTTGATGAGCCTCTGTTTGACTGGTTTTATAACTAGTAAAGACCTTGGCTTTGTGCTTATTTTATACCATTTTTACCCAAATTAGACTTGATTGTTCCTAAGTAGTATTTTGAGTCTGTAAATTGTTTTTATGTTAATTTAGTTGTTTTTAGAGTTGAATAATTATTTACTTTTATTTTCTATTTTCGGGTTAATAAAAAGTAATAAATCTGGAGCCACTCGCCCCGCGAATAATCTCTCGCCCCGCGAGTATTGCAACCATGAAAAAGTCAGAGACGATCACGGCTTGCCCGTGTTGAAGATCACAGCCGTGGCAATTCTGAAGTTGAAGAGTTCGCCCCGCGAGCAATCCTTCGCCTCGCGAGTCTTGGAAGATCAGAAGCCATCACGGTTTACCCGTGTTGAAGGCCACGGGCGATGCAGTTTGGGAATTTGAAGAGTTCGCCTCGCGAATATATGCTCGCCTCGCGAGAAGACCAAGAGTTGCAGACCTTTGGCATAATTCGCCTCGCCTCGCGAGGCCTTGGATTCCAGAAACGTGTATATAAAATAGTCTTAGGCAGAACTGAGGGGGTTGGTCAGAATTAGCCAGTTTTGGCTAGTTTCTGAGCTTGTTAGTCTTTTGTTTTTCTTAGTTTATTGTTTTCTTTTGTAATGGAGAACTAGTCTCCTAGATTAATCTACTGTAATTGGTTTCTATCCATACTTGAGGTTCTTGTATTTCCTGTTTTCATTTCCTTTTCTCTTTTCAATGCCATGCTTTATATTTTTGTTTGCTTAATTCAGGAGTATATTGTGTTGTGTTGGTTTATCTCGGTGATATCATGTTCCTATATATAATCGCGTTTGCTTAATTCGCGTGTGTACGTTTCGTGTTCGCTTAGTTCACGAAGTGCTTAACCCCGTTTGCTTAATTCGGGAATAGGGACATATATCTGTAGTAGTGGTTCCGCTTGTGAATTGTTGCTACAACCTAGGGAGGGATTAGAATCGCTTACGGTTGCATGAACCGATGATAGTTGGGAAACCGAGAACAGTAGGTTAATCGTTTAGCTTATTTGGTAACTGCTCTGTTTTCTTGCTTTGTTTTCTGTTTTGCTTCTTAATTTAGTTTTCAATCCAAAACCCCCAATTCTGACTTTTTCTAACTTTTTCTGTTAATAATAACAACAACTAAAGAGTCCTTGAGAGACGATCCGAGTTGTCGCTCTATACTACATTATTTTGTAAACGCTCGTTCTTTTTGGCGCGTGGCGACAGCGCGTTCAGTATCATATGCCTTAATTGGGCTTAAGATGAGTAAGTTAGGCCCATTTAAGTGAAGGAACATCAAGGATTGTGCACTGATCCGCGCCAGAGAACTCGGGAACCAATTTAGCCTTGTTGTTGGCCTAATTTGGCAATTCTTGTGTACCTGGAATTGTAGGTCCCTTCCTTATCATTCTAGGGACAGCAAGATCACCAAAATCCGATATCCGTAGCTCTAGTTATGCACTGTGCAAGGCAACATGGTCAGGATGAGTGAAAATCCGAAAATTAACAATGTTTAGCAATTAAGCACAATAATGTAAAAGCAATAACAATGATTGTAAAAGTTGTATAATTTACGTCTCTCTCTGGCTTGTGCAGCTGTAAACTGCTATATATGCTTATTAATCATGACCTAACCCTAGACCAAATTAAGGGCCTCTGAATAAGCTTTCCAACAAGGTATCATATGCCTTAATTGGCCTTAAGATGAGTAAGTTAGGCCCATTTAAGTGAAGGAACATCAAGGACTGCGCACTGATCCGCGCCAAAGAACTCACGACCCAATTAAGCCTTGATTTGGGCCTAATTTGACAACTCTTGTGACACCTGAAATTGTAGGTCTCTTACTTATCTTTCTTGGGACAACAAGATCACCAAAATCCGATATCTATAGCTCTAGTTATGCTCTGCGCAAGGCAACAAGGTCAGGATGAGTGAAAAATCCGAAAATTAACAATGTTTAGCAATTAAGCCCAAAAATCTAAAAGTAAAAACAATGATTGTAAAAGTTGTCTAATTTCCGTCTCTCTCTGGCTTGTGCGGCTGCAAACTTCTACTTATGCTTATCAATCCTGACCTAAGCCTAGACCAAATTAAGGGCCTCTGAATAAGCTTTCCAACAAGGTATCATATGCCTTTATTGGACTTGAGATGAGCAAGTTAGGCCCATCTAAGTGAAGGAACATCATGGACTGTGCACTGATCCGCGCTAGAGAACTCGGGACCCAATTAAGCCTTGATTTTGGCATAATTTGACAATTCTTGTGAAACCTATAATTGTAGGTCTCTTCCTTATCTTTCTAGGGACAAAAAGATAACCAAAATCCGATATCTGTAGCTCTAGTTATGCTATGCACAAGGCAACAAGGTCAGGATGAGTGAAAAATCCGAAAATTCACAATTTTTATCAATTAAGCCCAGTTAAGCCCAATATTGTAAAAGTAAAAACAATGATTGTAAAAGTTGTCTAATTTTCGTCTCTCTGGCTTGTGCCGCTGTAAACTGCTATTTATGCTTATTAATCCTGACCTAACCCTAAACCAAATTAAGGGCCTCTGTATAAGCTTTCCAACAAGGTTTCATATGCCTTAATTAGGCTTAAGTTGAGTAAGTTAGGGCCATTTAAGTGAAGGAACATCATGGACTGCAAACTGATCCGCGCCAGAGAACTCGGGACCCAATTTAGCCTTTATTTTGCCCTAATTTGACAATTCTTGAGAAACTTGAAATTGTAGGTCTCTTCCTTATCTTTCTAGGCAAAGCAAGATCACCATAATCCGATATCCGTAGCTCTAGCTAAGCTATGCGCAAGGAAACATGGTCAGGATGAGGGACAAATCCGAAATTTAACAATATTTAGCGATTTAGCCCAATAATGTAAAAGCAAAAACAATGATTGTAAAAGTTGTCTAATTTCCGTCTCTCTCTGGCTTGTGCGGCTGTAAACTTCTATTTATGCTTATTAATCCTGACCTAACCGCAGACTAAATTAAGGGCCTCTGAATAAGCTTTCCAACAAGATATCATATGACTTTATTGGACTTAAGATGAGCAAGTTAGGCCCATTTAAGTGAAAGAATATCATGCACTGCGCACTGATCCGCGCCAGAGATCTCGGGACCCAATTAAGCCTTGATTTTGGCATAATTTGACAATTGTTGTGAAACCTGAAACTGTAGGTCTCTTCCTTACCTTTCTAGGGACAGCAAGATCACCAAAATCCGATATCTGCAGCTCTAGTTATGCTATGCGCAAGGCGACAAGGTCAGGATGAGTGAAAAATCCGAAAATTAACAATGTTAAGCAATTAAGCCCAATTAAGCCCAACAATGTAAAAGCAAAAACAATGATTGTAAAACTTGATTAATTTTCGTCTCTCTCTGTCTTGTGCGGTTATAAACTGATATTTATGCTTATTAATCCTGACCTAACCCTAGACCAAATTAAGGGCCTCTGAATAAGCTTTCCAACAAGGAATCATATGCCTTTATTGGACTTAAGATGAGCAAGTTAGGCCCATTTAAGTGAAGGAACATCATGGACTGCGCACGGATCCGTGCTATAGAACTTGGGACCCAATTTACCCTCGATTGTGGCCTAATTTGACAATTCTTGTGAAACCTGAAATTGTAGGTCTCTTCCTTATCTTTCTAGGGACAGAAAGATCACCAAAATCCGATATCTGTAGCTCTAGTTATGCTATGCACAAGGCAACAAGGTCAGGATGAGTGAAAAATCCGAAAATTCACAATTTTTATCAATTAAGCCCAGTTAAGCCCAATAATGTAAAAGTAAAAATAATGATTGTAAAAGTTGTCTAATTTTCGTCTCTCTCTGGCTTGTGTTGCTATAAACTGCTATTTATGCTTATTTATCCTGACCTAGCCCTAGACCAAATTAAGGGCCTCTGAATAAGCTTTCCAACAAGGTATCATATGCCTTAGTTGGGCTTAAGATGAGTAAGTTAGGCCCATTTAAGTGAAGGAACATCAAGGACTGCGCACTGATCCGCGCCAGAGAACTCGGGACCCAATTAACCTTGATTTGGGCCTAATTTGACAACCCTTACGACACCTGAAATTGTAGGTCTCTTCCTTATCTTTCTTGGGACAACAAGATCACCAAAATCCGATATCTATAGCTCTAGTTATGCTCTACGCAAGGCAACAAGGTCAGGATGAGTGAAAAATCCGAAAATTAACAATGTTTAGCAATTTAGCCCAAAAATCTAAAAGCAAAAACAATGATTGTAAAAGTTGTCTAATTTCCGTCTCTCTCTGGCTTTTGTGGCTGTAAACTGCTATTTATGCTTATTAATCCTGACCTAACCCTAGACCAAATTAAAGGCCTCTGAATAAGCTATCCAACAAGATATCATATGACTTTATTGGACTTAAGATGAGCAAGTTAGGCCCATTTAAGTGAAGGAACATCATGGACTGCCCACTGATCCGCGCCAGAGAACTCGGGACCCAATTAAGCCTTGATTTTGGCATAATTTGACAATTCTTGTGAAACCTGAAACTGTAGGTCTCTTCCTTTTGTTTCTAGGGACAGCAAGATCACCAAAATCCGATATCCGTAGCTCTAGTTATGCTCTGCACAAGGCAACATGGTCAGGATGAGTGAAAAATCCGAAAATTAACAATGTTTAGCAATTAAGCCCAATAATGTAAAAGCAATAACAATGATTGTAAAAGTTGTATAATTTTCGTCTCTCTCTGGCTTGTGCGGCTGTAAACTGCTATTATGCTTATTAATCCCGACCTATCCCTAGACCAAATTAAGGGCCTTTGAATAAGCTTTTCAACAAGGTATCATTTGCCTTTATTAGACTAAATGAGCAAGTTAGGCCCATTTAAGTGAAGGAACATCATGGAGCGCACGCCGATCCGCGCCAGAGAACTTGAGACCTAATTTAGCCTTTATTTTGGCCTAATTTGCAATTCTTGTCAAACCTGAAACTGTAGGTCTCTTTCTTATCTTTCTAGGGACAGCATGATCACCAAAATCCTATATCTGCAGCTCTAGTTATGCTATGAGCAAGGTGACAAGGTCAGGATGATTGAAACATCCGAAAATTAACAATGTTAAGCAATTAAGCCCAATTAAGCCCAAGAATGTAAAAGCAAAAACAATGATTGTAAAAATTTATTAATTTTCGTCTCTCTCTGACTTGTGCGGTTATAAACTGCTATTTATGCTTATTAATCCTGACCTAACCCTAGACCAAATTAAGGGCCTCTGAATAAGCTTTCCAACAAGGTATCATATGCCTTTATTGGACTTAAGATGAGCAAGTTAGGCCCATTTAAGTGAAGGAACATCATGGACTGCGCACTGATCCGCGCCAGAGAACTCGGGACCCAATTAAGCCTTGATTTTGGCCTAATTTGACAATTCTTGTGCAACCTGAAATTGTAGGTCTCTTCCTTATCTTTCTAGGGACAGAAAGATCACCAAAATCGGATATTTGTAGCTCTAGTTATGCTATGCACAAGGCAACAAGGCCAGGATGAGTGAAAAATCCGACAATTCACAATTTTTATCAATGAAGCCCAGTTAAGCCCAATAATTTAAAAGTAAAAACTATGATTGTAAAAGTTGTCTAATTTCCGTCTCTCTCTGGCTTTTGTGGCCGTAAACTTCTATTTAGGCTTATTAATCCTGACCTAACCCTAGACCAAATTAAGGGCCTCTGAATAAGCTTTCCAACAAGGTATCATATGCCTTAATTGGCCTTAAGATGAGTAAGTTAGGCCCATTTAAGTGAAGGAACATCAAGGGACTGCGCACCGATCCGCGCGAGAGAACTCGGGACCCAATTTAGACTTGATTTGGGCCTAATTTGACAACTCTTGTAACACCTGAAATTGTAGGTCTCTTCCTTATCTTTCTTGGGACAACAAGATCACCAAAATCCGATATCTATAGCTCTAATTTTGCTCTGCGCAAGGCAACAAGGTCAGGATGAGTGAAAAATCCAAAAATTAACAATGTTTAGCAATTAATCCCAAAAATCTAAAAGCAAAAGCAATGATTGTACAAGTTGTCTAATTTCCGTCTCTCTCTGGCTTTTGTGGCTGTAAACTTCTATTTATGCTTATTAATCCTGACTTAACCCTTGACCAAATTAAGGGCCTCTGAATAAGCCTTCCAACAAGATATCATATGACTTTATTGGACTTAAGATGAGCAAGTTAGGCCCATTTAAATGAAGGAACATCATGGACTGCGCACTGATCCACGACAGAGAACTCGGCACCCAATTAAGCCTTGATTTTGGCATAATTTGACAATTCTTGTGAAACCTGAAACTTTAGGTCTCTTCCTTATCTTTCTAAGGACAGAAAGATCACCAAAATCGGATATTTGTAGCTCTAGTTATGCTATGCACAAGGCAACAAGGCCAGGATGAGTGAAAAATCCGACAATTCACAATTTTTATCAATTAAGCCCAGTTAAGCCCAATAATGTAAAAGTAAAAACTATGATTGTAAAAGTTGTCTAATTTCCGTCTCTCTCTGTCTTTTGTAGCCGTAAACTGCTATTTATGCTTATTAATCCTGACCTAACCCAAGACCAAATTAAGGGCCTCTGAATAAGCTTTCCAACAAGGTATCATATGCCTTAATTGGCCTTAAGATGAGTAAGTTAGGCCCATTTAAGTGAATGAACATCAAGGGGCTCGCAGACCGATCCGCGCCGAGAGAACTCGGGACCCAATTTAGCCTTGATTTTGGCCTAATTTGACAACTCTTGTGAAACCTGAAATTGTAGGTATCTTCCTTATCTTTCTTGGGACAACAAGATCACCAAAATCCGATATCTCGTAGCTCAAGTTATGCTATGCACAAGGCAACAAGGTCAGGATGAGTGAAAATTCCGAAAATTCACAATTTTTATCAATTAAGCCCAGTTAAGCCCAATAAATGATTGTAAAAGTTGTCTAATTTCCGTCTCTCTCTGGCTTTTGTGGCCGTAAACTGCTATTTATGCTTATTAATCCTAACCTAACCCAAGACCAAATTAAGGGCCTCTGAATAAGCTTTCCAACAAGGTATCATATGCCTTAATTGGCCTTAAGATGAGTAAGTTAGGCCCATTTAAGTGAAGGAACGTCAAGGACTGCGCACTGATCCGCGCCAGAGAACTCGGGACCCAATTTAGCCTTGATTTGGGCCTAATTGGACAACTCTTGTGACACCTGAAATTGTAGGTCTCTTCCTTATCTTTCTTGGGACAACAAGATCACCAAAATCCGATATCTATAGCTCTAGTTATGCTCTGCGCAAGGCAACAAGGTCAGGATGAGTGAAAAATCCGAAAATTAACAATGTTTAGCAATTAATCCCAAAAATCTAAAAGCAAAAGCAATGATTGTAAAAGTTGTCTAATTTCCGTCTCTCTCTGGCTTTTGTGGCTGTAAACTGCTATTTATGCTTATTAATCCTGACTTAACCCTTGACCAAATTAAGGGCCTCTGAATAAGCTTTCCAACAAGATATCATATGACTTTATTGGACTTAAGATGAGCAAGTTAGGCCCATTTAAATGAAGGAACATCATGGATCATGCACCGATCCGCGCCAGAGAACTCGGGACCCAATTAAGCCTTGATTTTGGCATAATTTGACAATTCTTGTGAAACCTGAAACTGCAGGTCTCTTCCTTATCTTTCTAGGGACAGCAAGATCACCAAAATCCGATATCTGCAGCTCTAGTTATGCTATGCGCAAGGCGACAAGGTCAGGATGAGTGAAAAATCCGAAAATTAACAATGTTAAGCAATTAAGCCTAATTAAGCCCAACAATGTAAAAGCAAAAACAATGATTGTAAAACTTGATTAATTTTCGTCTCTCTCTGTCTTGTGCGGTTATAAACTGCTATTTATACTTATTAATCCTGACCTAACTCTAGACCAAATTAAGGGCCTCTGAATAAGCTTTCCAACAAGGAATCATATGCCTTTATTGGACTTAAGATGAGCAAGTTAGGCCCATTTAAGTGAAGGAACATCATGGACTACGCACTAATCCGCGCCCGAGATCTCGGGACCCAATTTAGCCTTTATTTTGGCCTAATTTGACAATTCTTGTGAAACCTGAACTTGTAGGTCTCTTCCTTATCTTTCTAGGGACAGAAAGATCACCAAAATCCGATATCTGTAGCTCTAGTTATGCTATGCACAAGGCAACAAGGTCAGGAAGAGTGAAAAATCCGAAAATTCACAATTTTTATCAATTAAGCCCGGTTAAGTACAATAATATAAAAGTAAAAACAATCATTGTAAAAGTTGTCTAATTTCCGTCTTTCTCTGGCTTGTGCCGTTGTAAACTGCTATTTATGCTTATTAATCCTGACCTAACCCTAGACCAAATTAAGGGCCTCTGTATAAGCTTTCCAACAAGGTTTCATATGCCTCAATTAGGCTTAAGATGAGTAAGTTAGGGCCATTTAAGTGAAGGAACATCATGGATTGCACACTGATCCGCGCCAGAGAACTCGGGACCCAATTTAGCCTTTATTTTGGCCTAATTTGACAATTCTTGTGAAACCTGAAATTGTAGGTCTCTTCCTTATCTTTCTAGGGACAGCAAGATCACCAAAATCCTATATCCGTAGCTCTAGTTATGCTCTGTGCAAGGCAACATGGTCAGGATGAGTGAAAAATCCGAAATTTAACAATGTTTAGCGATTAAGCCCAATAATGTAAAAGCAAAAACAATGATTGTAAAAGTTGTATAATTTTCGTCTCTCTCTGGGTTGTGCGGCTGTAAACTGCTATTTATGCTTATTAATCCTGACATAACCCTAGACCAAATTAAGGGCCTCTGAATAAGCTTCCAACAAGGTATCATATTCCTTTATTAGACTTAAGATGAGCAAGTTAGGCCCATTTAAGTGAATGAACATCATGGACTGCGCAAGGGATCAGTTTTACCCTACTCTGCTGACTTGTGGCTTCTGCATCAGTTTTCTGTGGATGCTCATTTATGTAAGGCTCCTTCCATCAAATTGGTGCTTTGGCACACTCCTCTATTTAGCTGGGTGAAGTGTAATACAGATGGGGCTGCCTTGGGGTGTCCTGGTCGAGCATCTTGTGGTGGCATATTCAGGAATAAGGATGCGGATGTACTTGGTTGTTTTTCAGCCAACATTGGTGAATCTAATGCTTTCAAGGCTGAACTGATTGGTGCCATGCTTGCAATTGAGCTAGCCAATGCAAAAGGTTGGAATCATCTTTGGTTAGAGTGTGATTCTCAATTGGTAATCTCGGCCTTCAAGAATATCAACATTGTTCCTTGGCGTCTTAGAAATAGATGGTCCAATTGTCTGTCTATAGCTAGGAATATGAATTTTGCTTATTCTCATATCTATAGAGAGGGCAATAGTTGTGCTGATAAACTTGCCTCTCATGGCTTGTCTATTCAGGGTTTTTTTTGGTGGGATTCTTACCCCCCCTTTCATTGGGGAAGACCTCTTTCGTAATAGGAGTGGTCTTCCCAATTTTAGATTTAGTTGATTTTTCATGGGTTTGGTTATGCCCCCCATGCTTTGTTGTTTCCTTTGTTTATTATTAATAAATCGGGTGTGCTGTAGATGATTGATAGTGGTTGAGGTGCCAACCTAGTTGGGATGTCCTCCACTATTGTGATGCCTATGCATGCCTTTTAAGCTTAAAAAAAAAAAAGGCAACAAGGTCAGGATGAGTGAAAATTCCGAAATTCACAATTTTTATCAATTAAGCCGAGTTAAGCCCAATAATGTAAAAGTAAAAACAATGATTGTAAAAGTTGTCTAATTTCCGTCTCTCTCTGGCTTGTGTCGTTGTAAACTGCTATTTATGCTGATTAAACCTGACCTAACCCTATACCAAATTAAGGGCCTCTGTATAAGCTTTCCAACAAGGTTTCATATGCCTTAATTAGGCTTAATGTGAGTAAGTTAGGGCCATTTAAGTGAAGGAACATCATGGACTGCACACTGATCCGTTCCAGAGAACTCGGGACCCAATTTAGCCTTTATTTTGGCCTAATTTGACAATTCTTGTGACACATGAATTTGTAGGCCTCTTCCTTATCTTTCTAGGGACAGCAAGATCACCAAAATCCGATATCTGTAGCTCTAGTTATGCTATGCACAAGGCAACAAGGTTAGGATGAGTGAAAATTCCGAAAATTCACAATTTTTATCAATTAACCCCAGTTAAGCCCAAAAATCTAAAAACAAAAACAATGATTGTAAAAGTTGATTAATTTTCGTCTCTCTCTGTCTTGTGCGGTTATAAACTGCTATTTATGCTTATGAATCCTGACCTAACCCTAGATCAAATTAAGGGCCTTTGAATAAGCTTTCCAACAAGGTATCATATATATGCCTTTATTGGACTTAAGATGAGCAAGTTAGGCCCATTTAAGTGAAGGAACATCATGGACTGCGCACTGATCCGCGCCAGAGAACTCGGGACCCAATTAAGCCTTGATTTTGGCCTAATTTGACATTTCTTGTGAAACATGAAATTGTAGGCCACTTCCTTATCTTTCTAGGGACAGCAAGATAACCAAAATCTGATATATGTAGCTCTAGTTATGTTATGCACAAGGCAACAAGGTCAGGATGTGTGAAAAATCCGAAAATTCACCATTTTTATCAATTAAGCCAAGTTAAGCCTAATAACGTAAAAGTAAAAACAATGATTGTAAAAGTTGTCTAATTTCTGTCTCTCTCTGGTTTGAGTCGCTGTAAACTGCTATTTATGCTTATTAATCCTAACCTAACCCTAGACCAAATTAAGGGCCTCTGTATAAGCTTTCCAACAAGGTTTCATATGCCTTAATTAGGCTTAAGATGAGTAAGTTAGGGCCATTTCGGTGAAGGAACATCATGGACTGCACACTGATCCGTTCCAGAGAACTCGGGACCCAATTTAGCCTTTATTTTGGCCTAATTTGACAATTCTTGTGAAACATGAAATCGTAGGTCTCTTCCTTATCTTTCTAGGGACAGCAAGATCACCAATATCCGATATCTGTAGCTCTAGTTATGCTATGCACAAGGCAACAAGGTCAGGATGAGTGAAAAATCCGAAAATTCACAAATTTTATCAATTAAGCCCAATAATATAAAAGAAAAAAAAAGATTGTAAAAGTTGTATAATTTCCGTCTCTCTCTGGCTTGTGCGGCTGTAAACTTCTATTTGTGCTTATTATTCCTGACCTAACCCAAGACCAAATGAAGGGCCTCTGAATAAGCTTTCCAACAAGGTATCGTATGCCTTTATTAGACTTAAGATGGGCACGTTAGGCCCATTTAAGTGAAGG
This sequence comes from Sophora flavescens, assembly GCA_030762895.1. NCBI lineage: Eukaryota > Viridiplantae > Streptophyta > Magnoliopsida > Fabales > Fabaceae > Sophora > Sophora flavescens. Next base: position 6,394,675 of record JAUPTC010000011.1, on the reverse strand, counting down.
AACATCATGGACTGCGCACTGATCCGTGCCAGAGAACTCGAGACCTAATTTAGCCTTGATTTTAGCCTAATTTGACAATTCTTGTGACACCTGAAATTGTAGGTCTCTTCCTTTTCTTTCTAGGGACAGAAAGATCACCAAAATCCGATATCTGCAGCTCTAGTTATGCTATGCGCAAGGCGACAAGGTCAGGATGAGTGAAAAATCCGAAAATTAACAATGTTAAGCAATTAAGCCCAATCAAGCCCAACAATGTAAAAGCAAAAACAATGATTGTAAAAGTTGATTAATTTTCGTCTCTCTCTGTCTTGTGCGGTTATAAACTGCTATTTATACTTATGAATCCTGACCTAACCCTAGATCAAATTAAAGGCCTCTGAATAAGCTTTCCAACAAGGAATCATATATATGCCTTTATTGGACTTACGATGAGCAAGCTAGACCCATTTAAGTGAAGGAACATCATGGACTGCGCACTGATCCGCGCCAGAGAACTCGGGACCCAATTAAGCCTTTATTTTAGCCTAATTTGACAATTCTTGTGACACCTGAAATTGTAGGTCTCTTCCTTATCTTTCTAGGGACAGAAAGATCACCAAAATCAGGAAGAGTGAAAATTCCGAAAATTCACAATTTTTATCAATTAAGCCCCGTTAAGCCCAATAATGTAAAAGTAAAAACAATGATTGTAAAAGTTATCTAATTTCCGTCTCTCTCTCTGGCTTGTGTGGCTGTAAACTGCTATTTATGCTTATTAATCCTGACCTGACCCTAGACCAAATTAAGGGCCTTTGAATAAACTTTCCAACAAGGTATCATATGCATTAATTGGGCTTAAGATGAGTAAGTCAGGCCCATTTAAGTGAAGGAACATCAAGGACTGCGCATTGATCCATGCTAGAGAACTCGGGACCCAATTTAGCCTTGATTTTGGCCTAATTTGACAATTCTTGAGACACTTGAAATTGTAGGTCTCTTCCTTATCTTTCTTGGGACAACAAGATCACCAAAATCCGATATCTGTAGCTCTAGTTATGATCTGCGTAAAGCAACAAGGTCAGGATGAGTGAAAAATCCGAAAATTAACAATGTTTAGAAATTAAGCCCAAAAATCTAAAAGCAAAAACAAAGATTGTAATAGTTGTCTAATTTCCGTCTCTCTCTGGCTTGTGAAGCTGTCAACTTCTATTTATGCTTATTAATCCTGACCTAAGCTAGACCAAATTTAGGGCCTCGAATAAGCTTTCCCACAAGGTATCATATGCCTTTATTGGACTTAGGATGAGCAAGTTAGGCCCATTGAAGTGAAGGAACATCATGGGTCATACTGATCCGCGCCAGAGAACTCGGGACCCAATTAATACTTGATTTTGGCATAATTTGACAATTCTTGTGAAACCTGAAATCGTAGGTCTCTTCCTTATCTTTCTAGGGACAGAAAGATCACCAAAATATGATATTTGTAGCTCTAGTTATGATATGCACAAGGCAACAAGGTCAGGTTGAGAGAAAAATCCGAAAATTCACAATTTTTATCAATTAAGCCCAGTTAAGCCCAATAATGTAAAACTAAAAACAACGATTGTAAAAGTTGTCTAATTTTTGTCTCTCTCTGACTTGTGTCGCTGTAAACTGCTATTTATACTTATTAATCCTGACCTAACCCTAGACCAAATTAAGGGCCTCTGTATAAGCTTTCCAACAAGGTTTCATATGCCTAAATTAGGCTTAAGATATGTAGGTTAGGGCCATTTAAGTGAAGGAACATCATGGACTGCACATCGATCCGTGCCGAGAACTCGGGACCCAATTTAGCCTTTATTTTGGCCTAATTTGACATTTCTTGTGAAACATGAAATTGTAGGCCACTTCCTTATCTTTCTAGGGACAAGCAAGATAACCAAAATCTGATATATGTAGCTCTAGTTATGTTATGCACAAGGCAACAAGGTCAGGATGTGTGAAAAATCCGAAAATTCACCATTTTTATCAATTAAGCCAAGTTAAGCCTAATAACGTAAAAGTAAAAACAATGATTGTAAAAGTTGTCTAATTTCTGTCTCTCTCTGGTTTGAGTCGCTGTAAACTGCTATTTATGCTTATTAATCCTAACCTAACCCTAGACCAAATTAAGGGCCTCTGTATAAGCTTTCCAACAAGGTTTCATATGCCTTAATTAGGCTTAAGATGAGTAAGTTAGGGCCATTTCAGTGAAGGAACATCATGGACTGCACACTGATCCGTTCCAGAGAACTCGGGACCCAATTTAGCCTTTATTTTGGCCTAATTTGACAATTCTTGTGAAACATGAAATCGTAGGTCTCTTCCTTATCTTTCTAGGGACAGCAAGATCACCAATATCCGATATCTGTAGCTCTAGTTATGCTATGCACAAGGCAACAAGGTCAGGATGAGTGAAAAATCCGAAAATTCACAAATTTTATCAATTAAGCCCAATAATATAAAAGAAAAAAAAAAGATTGTAAAAGTTGTATAATTTCCGTCTCTCTCTGGCTTGTGCGGCTGTAAACTTCTATTTGTGCTTATTATTCCTGACCTAACCCAAGACCAAATGAAGGGCCTCTGAATAAGCTTTCCAACAAGGTATCGTATGCCTTTATTAGACTTAAGATGGGCACGTTAGGCCCATTTAAGTGAAGGAACATCATGGACTGCGCACTGATCCGTGCCAGAGAACTCGAGACCTAATTTAGCCTTGATTTTAGCCTAATTTGACAATTCTTGTGACACCTGAAATTGTAGGTCTCTTCCTTTTCTTTCTAGGGACAGAAAGATCACCAAAATCCGATATCTGCAGCTCTAGTTATGCTATGCGCAAGGCGACAAGGTCAGGATGAGTGAAAAATCCGAAAATTAACAATGTTAAGCAATTAAGCCCAATTAAGCCCAACAATGTAAAAGCAAAAACAATGATTGTAAAAGTTGATTAATTTTCGTCTCTCTCTGTCTTGTGCGGTTATAAACTGCTATTTATACTTATGAATCCTGACCTAACCCTAGATCAAATTAAAGGCCTCTGAATAAGCTTTCCAACAAGGAATCATATATATGCCTTTATTGGACTTACGATGAGCAAGCTAGACCCATTTAAGTGAAGGAACATCATGGACTGCGCACTGATCCGCGCCAGAGAACTAGGGACCCAATTAAGCCTTTATTTTAGCCTAATTTGACAATTCTTGTGACACCTGAAATTGTAGGTCTCTTCCTTATCTTTCTAGGGACAGAAAGATCACCAAAATCAGGAAGAGTGAAAATTCCGAAAATTCACAATTTTTATCAATTAAGCCCCGTTAAGCCTAATAATGTAAATGTAAAAACAATGATTGTAAAAGTTATCTAATTTCAGACTCTCTCTGGCTTGTGTGGCTGTAAACTGCTATTTATGCTTATTAATCCTGACCTGACCCTAGACCAAATTAAGGGCCTTTGAATAAACTTTCCAACAAGGTATCATATGCATTAATTGGGCTTAAGATGAGTAAGTCAGGCCCATTTAAGTGAAGGAACATCAAGGACTGCGCATTGATCCGTGCCAGAGAACTCGGGACCCAATTTAGCCTTCATTTTGGCCTAATTTGACAATTCTTGAGACACCTGAAATTGTAGGTCTCTTCCTTATCTTTCTTGGGACAACAAGATCACCAAAATCCGATATCTGTAGCTCTAGTTATGATCTGCATAAAGCAACAAGGTCAGGATGAGTGAAAAATCCGAAAATTAACAATGTTTAGCAGTTAAGCCCAAAAATCTAAAAGCAAAAACAAAGATTGTAATAGTTGTCTAATTTCCGTCTCTCTCTGGCTTGTGAAGCTGTCAACTTCTATTTATGCTTATTAATCATGACCTAAGCTAGACCAAATTTAGGGCCTCTGAATAAGCTTTCCCACAAGGTATCATATGCCTTTATTGGACTTAGGATGAGCAAGTTAGGCCCATTGAAGTGAAGGAACATCATGGACTGCGCGCTGATCCACGCCAGAGAACTCGGGACCCAATTAATACTTGATTTTGGCATAATTTGACAATTCTTGTGAAACCTGAAATCGTAGGTCTCTTCCTTATCTTTCTAGGGACAGAAAGATCACCAAAATATGATATTTGTAGCTCTAGTTATGATATGCACAAGGCAACAAGGTCAGGTTGAGAGAAAAATCTGAAAATTCACAATTTTTATCAATTAAGCCCAGTTAAGCCCAATAATGTAAAACTAAAAACAATGATTGTAAAAGTTGTCTAATTTTTGTCTCTCTCTGACTTGTGTCGCTGTAAACTGCTATTTATACTTATTAATCCTGACCTAACCCTAGACCAAATTAAGGGCCTCTGTATAAGCTTTCCAACAAGGTTTCATATGCCTTAATTAGGCTTAAGATATGTAGGTTAGGGCCATTTAAGTGAAGGAACATCATGGACTGCACACTGATCCGTGCCCGAGAACTCGGGACCCAATTTAGCCTTTATTTTGGCCTAATTTGACATTTCTTGTGAAACATGAAATTGTAGGCCTCTTCCTTATCTTTCTAGGAACAGCAAGATAACCAAAATCCGATATCTGTAGCTCTAGTTATGTTATGCACAAGGCAACAAGGTCAGGATGTGTGAAAAATCCGAAAATTCACCATTTTTATCAATTAAGCCAAGTTAAGCCTAATAACGTAAAAGTAAAAACAATGATTGTAAAAGTTGTCTAATTTCTGTCTCTCTCTGGCTTGTGTCGCTGTAAACTGCTATTTATGCTTATTAATCCTAACCTAACCCTAGACCAAATTAAGGGCCTCTGTATAAGCTTTCCAACAAGGTTTCATATGCCTTAATTAGGCTTAAGATGAGTAAGTTAGGACCATTTAAGTGAAGGAACATCATGGACTGCACACTGATCCGTTCCAGAGAACTCGGGACCCAATTTAGCCTTTATTTTGGCCTAATTTGACAATTCTTCTGAAACATGAAATTGTAGGCCTCTTCCTCATCTTTCTAGGGACAGCAAGATCACCAATATCCGATATCTGTAGCTCTAGTTATGCTATGCACAAGGCAACAAGGTCAGGATGAGTGAAAAATCCGAAAATTCACAAATTTTATCAATTAAGCCCAATAATATAAAAGAAAAAAAAAGATTGTAAAAGTTGTATAATTTCCGTCTCTCTCTGGCTTGTGCGGCTGTAAACTTCTATTTGTGCTTATTATTCCTGACCTAACCCAAGACCAAATGAAGGGCCTCTGAATAAGCTTTCCAACAAGGTATCATATGCTTTTATTAGACTTAAGATAGGCACGTTAGGCCCATTTAAGTGAAGGAACATCATGGACTGCGCACTGATCCGCGCCAGAGATCTCGAGACCTAATTTTGCCTTGATTTTGGCCTAATTTACAATTCTTGTGACACCTGAAACTGTAGGTCTCATCCTTATCTTTCTAGGGACTGCAAGATCACCAAAATTAGATATCTGCAGCTCTAGTTATGCTATGCGCAAGGCGACAAGGTCAAGATGAGTGAAAAATACGAAAATTCACAATTTTTATCAATTAAGCCCAGTTAAGCCCAATAATGTAAAAGTAAAAACAATGATTGTAAAAGTTGTCTAATTTCCGTCTCTCTGTGGCTTGTGCGGCTGTAAACTGCAATTTATGCTTATTAATCCTGACCTAACCTTAGACCAAATTAAAGGACTCTGAATAAGCCTTCCAACAAGGTATCATATGCCTTAATTGGGCTTAATATGAGTAAGTTAGGCCCATTTAAGTGATGGAACATCATGAACTGCGCACTGATCCGTGCTAGAGAACTCGGGACCCAATTAAGACTTGATTTTTGCATAATTTGACAATTCTTGTGAAACCTAAAATTGTAGGTCTCTTCCATATCTTTCTAGGGACAGAAAGATCACCAAAACCCGATATATGTAGCTCTAGTTATGCTATGCACAAGGCAACAAGGTCAGGACGAGTGAAAAATCCGAAAATTCAAAATTTTTATCAATTAAGCCTGGTTAAGCCCAATAATGTAAAAGTAAAAACAATGATTGTAAAAGTTGTTTAATTTCCGTCTCTCTCTAGCTTGTGCCGCTGTAAACTGCTATTTATGCTTATTAATCCTGACCTAACCCAAGACCAAATTAAGGGCCTCTGTATAAGCTTTCCAACAAGGTTTAAGATGCCTCAATTAGGCTTAAGATGAGTAAGTTAGGGCCTTTTAAGTGAAGGAACATCATGGATTGCACACTGATCCGCGCCAGAGAACTCGGGACCCAATTTAGCCTTTATTTTGGCCTAATTTGACAATTCTTGTGAAACCTGAAATTGTAGGTCTCTTATCTTTCTAGGGACAGCAAGATCACCAAAATCCGATATCTGTAGCTCTAGTTATGCTCTGCGCAAGGCAACATGGTCAGGATGTGTGAAAAATCCGAAATTTAACAATGTTTAGCGATTAATCCAAATAATGTAAAAGCAAAAACAATGATTGTAAAAGTTGTATAATTTTCATCTCTCTCTGGCTTGTGAGGCTGTAAACTACTATTTATGCTTCTTAATCCTGACCTAACCCTAGTCCAAATTAAGGGCCTCTGAATAAGCTTTCCAACAAGGTATCATATGCCTTTATTAGACTTAAGATGAGCAAGTTAGGCCCATTTAAGTGAAGGAACAACATGGATTGCGCACTGATCCGTGCCAGAGAACTCGAGACCTAATTTAGCCTTGATTTTGGCCTAATTTACAATTCTTGTGACACGTGAAACTGTAGGTCTCTTCCTTATCTTTCCAGGGACAGCAAGATCACCAAAATTCGATATTTGCAGCTCTAGTTATGCTATGCGGAAGGCGACAAGGTCAGGATGAGTGAAAAATCCGAAAATTAACAATGTTAAGCAATTAAGCCCAATTAAGCCCAACAATGTAAAAGAAAAAACAATGATTGTAAAAGTTGATTAATTTTCATCTCTCTCTCTGCCTTGTGCGGTTATAAACTGCTATTTATACTTATGAATCCTGACCTAACCCTAGATCAAATTAAGGGCCTCTGAATAAGCTTTCCAACAAGGTATCATATATATGCCTTTATTGGACTTAAGATGAGCAAGTTAGGCCCATTTAAGTGAAGGAACATCTTGGACTGCGCACTGATCCGTGCCAGAGAACTCGGGACCCAATTAAGCCTTGATTTTGGCCTAATTTGGCAATTCTTGTGAAACCTGAAATTGTAGGTCTCTTCCTTATCTTTCTAGGGACAAAAAGATCACCAAAATCCGATATCTGTAGATCTAGTTATGCTATTCACAAGGCAACAACGTCAGGATGAGTGAAAATTCCGAAAATTCACAATTTTAATCAATTAATCCCAGTTAAGCCCAATAATATAAAAGTAAAAACAATGATTGTAAAAGTTGTCTAATTTCTGTCTCTCTCTGGCTTGTGTGGCTGTAAACTGCTATTTATGCTTATTAATCCTGACCTAACCCTAAACCAAATTAAGGGCCTCTGAATAAGCTTTCCAACAAGGTATCATATGCCTTAATTGGGCTTAAGATGAGTAAGTTAGGCCCATTTAAGTGAAGGAACATTAAGGACTGCACATTGATCCGTGCCAGAGAACTCGGGACCCAATTTAGCCTTGATTTTGGCCTAATTTGACAATTCTTGAGGCACCTGAAATTGTAGGACTCTTCCTTAGCTTTCTTGGGACAACAAGATCACCAAAATCCGATATTTGTAGCTCTAGTTATGCTCTGCGTAAAGCAACAAGGTCAAGATGAGTGAAAATTCCGAAAATTAACAATGTTTACCAATTAAGCCCAAAAATCTAAAAGCAAAAACAATGATTGTAATAGTTGTCTAATTTCCATCTCTCTCTGGCTTGTGCGGCTGTAAACTTCTATTTATGCTTATTAATCCTGACCTAACCCTAGACCAAATTAAGGGCCTCTGAATAAGCTTTCACACAAGGTATCATATGCCTTTATTGGACTTAGGATGAGCAAGTTAGGCCAATTTAAGTGAAGGAACATCATGGACTGGCGCTGATCCGTGCCAGAGAACTTGGGACACAATTAATACTTGATTTTGGCATAATTTGACAATTCTTGTGAAACCTGAAATCGTAGGTCTCCTCCTTATCTTTCTAGGGACAGAAAGATCACCAAAATCTGATATTTGTCGCTCTAGTTATGATATGCACAAGGCAACAAGGTCAGGATGAGTGAAAAATCCGGAAATTCACAATTTTTATCAATTAAGCCCAGTTAAGCCCAATAATGTAAAAGTAAAAACAATGATTGTAAAAGTTGTCTAATTTACGTCTCTCTCTAGATTGTGTGGCTGTAAACTGCTATTTATGCTTATTAATCCTGACCTAACCTTAGACCAAATTAAGGGATTCTGAATAAGCTTTCCAACAAGGTATCATATGCCTTAATTGGGCTTAATATGAGTAAGTTTGGCCCATTTAAGTGAAGGAACATCAAGGACTGCGCACTGATCCGTGCCAGAGAACCCGGGACCCAATTTAGCCTTTATTTAGGCCTAATTTGACAATTCTTAAGAAACCTGAAATTGTAGGCCTCTTCCTTATCTTTCTTGGGACAACAAGGTCACCAAAATCCGATATCTGTAGCTCTAGTTATGCTCTGCGTAAACCAACAAGATCAGGATGAGTGAAAAATCCGAGAATTAACAATGTTTAGCAATTAAGCCCAAAAATCTAAATGCAAAAACAATGATTGTAATATTTGTCTAGTTTTCGTCTCTCTCTAGCTTGTGCCACTGTAAACTTCTATTTATGCTTATTAATCCTGACCTAACCGTAGACCAAATTAAGGGCCTCTGAATAAGCTTTCCCACAAGGTATCATATGCCTTTATTGGACTTAGGATGAGCAAGTTAGGCCCATTTAAGTGAAGGAACATCATGGACTGCGCTCTGATCCGCGCCAGAGAACTCGTGACCCAATTAATACTTGATTTTGGCATAATTTGACAATTCTTGTGACACCTGAAATCGTAGGTCTCTTCCTTATCTTTCTAGGGACAGAAAGATCACCAAAATCTGATATTTGTAGCTCTAGTTATGATATGCACAAGGCAACAAGGTCAGGATGAGTGAAAAATCCGAAAATTCACAATTTTTATCAATTAAGCCCAGTTAAGCCCAATAATGTAAAAGTAAAAACAGTGATTGTAAAAGTTGTCTAATTTCCGTCTCTCTCTGGCTTGTGTTGCTGTAAACTGCTATTTATGCTTATTAATCCTGACCTAACCCTAGACGAAATTAAGGGCCTCTGAGTAAGCTTTCCAACAAGGTATTATATGCCTTAATTAAGCTTATAATGAGTAAGTTAGGGCCATTTAAGTGAAGGAACGTCATGGACTGCACACTGATCCGTGCAGAGAACTCGGGACCCAATTTAGCCTTTGCTTTGGCCTAATTTGACAATTCTTGTGAAACATTAAATTGTAGGTCTCTTCCTTATCTTTCTAGGGACAACAAGAACACCAAAATCCGATATATGTAGCTCTAGTTATGCTCTGCGCAAGGCAACATGGTTAGGATGAGTGAAAAATCCGAAAATTAACAATTTTAGCAATTAAGCCCAATAATGTAAAAGCAAAAACAATGATTGTAAAAGTTGTATAATTTCCGTCTCTCTCTGCCTTGTGCAGCTGTAAACTTCTATTTGTGCTTATTATTCCTGACCTAATCCAAGACCAAATGAAGGGCCTCTGAATAACCTTTCCAACAAGGTATCATATGCCTTTATTAGACTTAAGATGAGCAAGTTAGGCCCATTTAAGTGAAGGAACATCATGGACTGCGCACTGATCCGCGCCAGAGAACTCGAGGCCTAACTTATGCTTGATTTCAGCCTAATTTACAATTCTTGTGAAACCTGAAACTGTAGGTCTCTTCCTTATCTTTCTAGGGACAGCAAGATCACCAAAATCCGATATCTGCAGCTCTAGTTATGCTATGTGCAAGGCGACAAGGTCAGGATGAGTGAAAAATCCGAAAATTAACAATGTTAAGCAATTAAGCCCAATTAAGCCCAACAATGTAAAAGCAAAAACAATGATTGTAAAAGTTGATTAATTTTCGTCTCTCTCTGTCTTGTGCGGTTATAAACTGCTATTTATGCTTATTATTCCTGACCTAACCCTTGATCAAATTAACGGCCTCTGAATAATTAACGGCACTGATCCGTGACAGAGAACTCGGGACCCAATTAAGCCTTGATTTTGGCTTAATTTGACAATTCTTGTGAAACCTAAAATTGTATGTCTGTTCCTTATCTTTCTAGGGACAGAAAGATCACCAAAATCCGATATCTGTAGCTCTAGTTATGCTATGCACAAGGCAACAAGGTCAAGATGAGTGAAAATTCCGAAAATTCACAATTTTTATCAATTAAGCCTAGTTAAGCCCAACAATGTAAAAGTAAAAACAATGATTGTAAAAGTTGTCTAATTTCCGTCTCTCTCTGGCTTGAGCGGCTGTAAACTTCTATTTATGCTTGTTAATCATGAACTAACCCTAGACCAAATTAAGGGCCTCTGAATAAGCTTTCAAACAAGGTATCATATGCCTTAATTGGGCTTAAGATGAGAAAGTTAGCCCCATTTTAATGAAGGAACATCATGGATCGTGTGCCTTCGATCCGCGCCAAAGAATTCGGGACCCAATTTAGCCTTGATTTTGGGCTAATTTGACAATTCTTGAGATACCTGAAATTGTAGGTCTCTTCCTTATCTTTCAAGGGACAACAAGATCACCAAAATCGGATATCTGTAGCTCTAGTTATGCTTTGCGCAAGGCAACAAGGTCAGGATGAGTGAAAAATCCGAAAATTAACAATGTTTAGCAATTAAGCCCAATAATGTAAAAGCAAAAACAATGATTGTAAATGTTGTCTAATTTCCGTCTCTCTGGCTTGTGTGGTTGTAAACTTCTATTCATGTTTATTAATCCAGACCTATCCCTATACCAACTTAACGGCCTCTGAATAAGCTTTCCAACAAGGTATCATATGCCTTTATTGGACTTAAGATGAGCAAGTTAGGCCCATTTAAGTGAAGGAACATCATGGACTGCGCACTAATCCGCGCCAGAGAACTCGGGACCCAATTAAGCCTTGATTTTGGCCTAATTTGAAAATTCTTGTGAAACTTGAAATTGTAGGTCTCTTCCTTATCTTTCTAGGGACAGAAAGAACACCAAAATCCGATATCTATAGCTCTTGTTATACTATGCAAAAGGTAACAAGGTGAGGATGAGTGAAAAATCCGAAAATTCACAATTTTTAACAATTAAGCCCAGTTAAGCCCAATAATGTAAAAGCAAAAACAATGATTGTAAAAGTTGTCCAATTTCCGTCTCTCTCTGGCTTGTGCGTCTGTAAACTGCTATTTATGCTTATTAATCATAACCTAACCCTAGACCAAATTAAGGGACACCTAATAAGCTTTCCAACAAGGTGTCATATGCCTTAATTGGGCTTAAGATCAGTAAGTGAGGCCCATTTAAGTGAAGGAACATCAGGGACTGCATACTGATCCGCGACAGAGAACTCGGGACCCAATTTAGACTTGATTTTGGCCTAATTTGACAATTCTTGTGAACCTGAAATTGTAGGTCTCTTCATTTTCTTTCAAGGGACAACAAGATCACCAAAATCCGATATCTGTAGTTCTAGTTATGTTCGGCGCAAGGCAACAAGGTCAGGATGACTGAAAAATTCGAAAATTAACAATTTTAGTAATTGAGCCCGATTAAGCCCAATAATGTAAAAGCAAAAACAATGATTGTAAAAGTTACCTAATTTCCGTCCCCCTCTTGATTGTGCGGCAGTAAACTGCTATTTATGCTTAGTAATCCTGACCTAACCCTAGACCAAATTAAGGGCCTCTGAACAAGCTTTCCAACAAGGTATCGTATGCCTTAATTGGGCTTAAGATGAGTAAGTTAGGCCCATTTAAGTGAAGGAATATCATTGTTTACGCAATGATCCGCTCCAGAGAATGCGTGACCCAATTTAGCCTTGATTATGGCCTAATTTGACAATTCTTGTGAAGCCTGAAATTGTAGGTCTCTTCCTTATCTTTCTAGGGACAACAAGATCACCAAAATCTGATATTTGTAGCTCTAGTTATGCTCTGCGCAAGTCAACAAAGTCAGGATGAGTGAAAAATCCGAAAATTAACAATGTTTAGCAATTATGCCCAAAAATGTAAAAGCAAAAACAAAGATTGTAAAAGTTGTTTAATTTCCGTCTCTCTCTGGCTTGTGCGGCTGTAAACTTCTATTTATGCTTATTATTACTGACCTAACCCTAGACCAAATAAAGGGCCTCTGAATAAGCTTTCCAACAAGGTATCAAATGCCTTTATTGGACTTAGGATGAGCAAGTTAGGACCATTTAAGTGAAGGAACATCATGGACTGCACACTGATCCGCGGCAGAGAACTCGTGACCCAATATAGCCTTGATTTTGGCCTAATATGATAATTCTTGTGAAATCTAAAATTGAAGGTCTCTTCCTTATCTTTCTAGGGACATCAAGATCACCAAAATCCGATATCTCTAGCTCTAATTATGTTCTGCGCGAGGAAACAAGGTCAGAGTGGGTGAAAAATCCGAAAATTAACAATGTTTATCAATTAAGCCCAGTTATGCCCAATAATGTAAAAGAAAAAACAATGACTGTAAAAGTTGCTTAATTTCCGTCTCTCCCTGGCTTGTGCGGCTGTAAACTTCTAATTATGCTTATTAATCCTGACCTAACCCTAGACCAAATTAAGGGCCTCTGAATAAGCTTTCCAACATGGTATCGTATGCCTTAATTGTGCTTAAGATGAGTATGTTAGGCCCATTTAAGTGAATGAACGTCATAGACTGCACACTAATCTGTGCCAGATAACCCTGGGACCCAATTTAGCCTTTATTTTGGCCTAATTTGACAATTATGGTGACACCTGAAATTGTAGGTCTCTTCCTTATCTTTCTAGGGACAGCAAGATCACCAAAATCCGAGATCCGTAGCTCTAGTTATGCTATGTGCAAGGCAACATGGTCAAGATGAGTGAAAAATCCGAAAATTAACAATGTTTAGCAATTAAGCCCAATAATGTAAAATCAAAAACAATGATTGTAAAAGCTGTATAATTTCCGTCTCTCTCTGGTTTATGAGGCTGTAAACTGCTATTTATGCTTATTAATCCAGACCTGTCCCTAGACCAAATTAAGGGACTCTGAATAAGCTTTCCAACAAGGTATCATATGCCTTAATTGGGCTTAAGATGAGTAAGTTAGGCCCATTTAAGATAAGGAACATCATGGACTGCGCACTGATCCGTGCCAGAGAACTCGGGACCCAATTTTGCATTGATTTTGGACTAATTTGATAATTCTTGTGAAACCTGAAATTGTAGTTCTCTTCCTTATCTTTCTAGGGACAGCAAGATCACCAAAATCCGATATCTGTAGCTCTAGTTATGCTCTGCACTTGGGATCAAGGTCAGGATTTGTGAAAAATACGAAAATTAACAATGTTTAGCAATTAAGCCCAATAATGTAAAAGCAAAAACAATGATTGTAAAAGTTGTCGAATTTTCGTCTCTCTCTGGCTTGTGCGGCTGTAAACTCCTATTTATGCTTATTAATCATGACCTAACCCTAGACCAAATTAAGGGCCTCTGAATAAGCTTTCCAACAAGGTATCATATGCCTTAATTGGGATTAAGATGAGTAAATCAGGCCAATTTAAGTGAATGAACATCAAGGACTGCGCACTGATCCGCGCGAGAGAACTCGGGACCCAATTTAGACTTGATTTTGGCCTAATTTGACAATTCTTGTGACCCTGAAATTGTAGGTCTCTTCCTTATCTTTCTTGGGACAACAAGATCACCAAAATCCGATATTTGTAGCTCTAGTTATGCTCTGCGCAAGGCAACATGTTCAGGTTGAGTGAAAAATACGAAAATAACCAATGTTTGGCAATTAAGCCCAATAATGTAAAAGCAAAAACAACGATTGTAAAAGTTGTCTAATTTCCGTCTCTCTCTCGTTTGTGCGGCTGTAAACTGCTATTTATGCTTATTAATCATGACCTAACCCTAGACCAAATTAAGGGCCTCTGAATAAGCTTCCCAACAAGGTATCATATGCCTTAATTGGGCTTAAGATGAGTAAGTCAGACCCATTTAAGTGAAGGAATATCAAGGACTGCGCACTGATCCGCGCCAGAGAACTCGGGACCCAATTTAGCCTTGATTTTGGCCTAATTTGACAATTCTTATGACACCTGAAATTGTAGTTCTCTTCCTTATCTTTCTTGAGACAACAAGATCACAAAAATCCGATATCTGTAGCTCTAGTTATGCTCTGTGCAAGGCAACAAGGTCAGGATGAGTGAAAAATCCGAAAATTACCAATGTTTGGCAATTAAGCCCAATTAAGCCCAATAATGTAAAAGCAAAAACAACGATTGTAAAAGTTGTCTAATTTTTGTCTCTCTCTCGCTTGTGCGGCTGTTAACTGCTATTTATACTTATTAATCATGACCTAACCCTAGACCAAATTAAGGGCCTCTGATTTAGCATCCCAACAATGTATCATATGCCTTAATTGGGCTTAAGATGAGTAAGTTAGGCCCATTTAAGTGAAGGAACATCTAGGACTGGGCACTTATCCGTGCCAGAGAACTCGGGACCCAATTTAGCCTTGATTTTGGCCTAATTCGACAATTCTTGTTAAACCTGAAATTGTAGGTCTCTTCCTTATCTTTCTAGAGAAAACAAGATCACCAAAATCCGATATCTGAAGCTCAAGTTATGCTCTGCGCAAGGCAAAAAGGTCAGGATGAGTGAAAAATTTGAAAATTACCAATGTTTAACAATTAAGCCCAATTTAGTCCAATAATGTAAAAGCAAAAACAACGATTGTAAAAGTTGTCTAATTTTCCTCTCTCTGTGACTTGTGCGGCTGTAAACTTCTATTTATATTTATTAATCCTGACCTAACCCTTTACCAAATTAAGGGCCTCTAAATAAGCTTCCCAACAAGTTATCATATGCCTTAATTGGGCTAAAGATGAGTAAGTTAGTCACATTTAAGTGAAGGAACATCATCGACTTCCCACTGATCCACGCCTGAGAACTCGGGACCCAATTTAGCCTTTATTTTGGCCTAATTTGACAATTCTTGTCAAACCTGAAATTGTAGGTCTCCTCCTTATCTTTCTAGGGACAGCAAGATCACCAAAATCCGATATCTGTGGTTCTAGTTATGCTCTGCGCAAGGCAACAAGGTCAGGATGAGTGAAAAATCTGAAAATTACCAATGCTTAGCAATTAAGCCCAATAATGTAAAAGTAAAAACAATGATTGTAAAAGTTGTCTAATTTCCGTCTCTCTCTCTCGCTTGTGCGGCTGTAAACTGTTATTTATGCTTATTAATCATGACCTAACCCTAGACCAAATTAAGGGCCTCTGAATAAGCTTCCCAATAAGGTATCATATGTCTTAATTGGGCTTAAGATGAGTAAGTTAGGCCCATTTAATTGAAGGAACATCATGGACTCGCAGACCGATCCACGCCGAGAGAACTCGGGACCCAATTTAGCCTTGATTTTGGCCTAATTTGACAATTCTTGTGACATCTGAAATTGTAGGCCTCTTCCTTATCTTTCTTGGGACAACAAGATCACCAAAATCCTATATCTATAGCTCTAGTTATGCTCTGCGCAAGGCAACAAGGTCAGGATGAGTGAAAAATACGAAAATAACCAATGTTTAGCAATTAAGCCCAATTAAGAGCAATAATGTAAAAGCAAAACCAATGATTGTAAAATTAGTCTAATTTCTGTCTCTCTCTCGCTTGTGCGGCTGTTAACTGCTATTTATGCTTATTAATCCTGACCTAACCCTAGACCAAATTAAGGGCCCCTGAATAAGCTTCCCAACTAGGTATCATATGCCTTAATTGGGCTTAAGATGAGTAAGTTAGACCCATTTAAGTGAAGGAACATCCTGGACTGCACACTGATCCGCACCAGAGAACTCGGTGTTAAGTCTCTAAAATGTCTGATGTGCATTTCCCTAAGTTTTTATGATAACTAAACATTGGTTAATGATTTAATTAACCTTCATATTGGTTGCTAACCTATCTATCGAGTGTGCAGATTAAATAAGAGAATCATTCGTCCAACAGTGTAGTGATAAAAACTCACGTCCAAAACACAAGAGAAACAAACCCGCATCCACTAAAAGTATCAGAAGGCCGCGTCCACTAAAGTATCAAAAGGCCGCGTCCACTAAAAGTATCAGAAGGTCGCGTCCTCTAAAAGTATCACTTGGAGTGCGTAATCAAAGTATAAGAATAGCGCGTCCACTAAGGTATCAGAATGGCTCGTCCAATGACGTGGCAAAAGACTCTCGTCCACTAGAGTAACTGAGACTCTCGTCCACCTGACTAACTGAGACTCTCGTCCACTAAAGTAACAGAAGCTCTCATCCACTATAGTAACAGAAGTGCTCGTCCACTAAAGGTGATAGAAGCGCTTGTCCACTAGTCTTTGGACTTGCTGAGTCCTTAATATAGAGCTCATCTACTAGCCCGAATGAAAACTCAAATGACTAGATAGACGTGATTATTTTCAAGATAGAAGCACTTATCTAATGAACGCGAATTCTCTAAAGATTATCAGAATGGTTTTTCAAAAGCCAGAAAGAGACTTGAAGTCTTCTCTCCTACTTAGTTTCACGATTATCAAGAAAAGTCAGAAGACTACTCACTCAAGCAACCTTGGATAATTTAAAGGAATGCTTCCAACATGCTTTATTCCACAAAAAGGGGAGTGTACTCAGCAAAGTACAAAAAGCTCTCTGCCCAACTCTGACATGGCTGTATCTCGATGCATAAAGCCATGATCCTAAATGTTAGAGTGCAACCAACGTTCCTATTGCATTAATGGCTGCTCAGAACGACACTATTGCATTAATGGGTGCTCAGAACGACTCTATTGCCTTTAATGAAGTTCTGCTTGAAGCCAACATATGAGAGAATGTCTCTAACGGATCCTAAATGCTTGAAGACTATAAATATTGAAGTCATTGAAGATGAAGACATAGAGAATACACACTGCATTAAAAATTCCATTACTCTGCTCATTAATTCTTTCATTCGGTATTCTTCCAACATTTGAAGTTATTACGCAGACTTTCCTAGACTTCACATTTAAACCACTCTCTGAGTGTTAGTGAAAGATCTGCTTGTGAGAAGTTGTATTTATTACAAACCCGATCTCTCAAACAAACTAGAGTGAGCCTGAAGAGGCTAGGTGTGCAAATAATACTTGTCTTGAGCCTAAAGAGGCTAGGTGTGCAAATAATACTTGAGTCTGTAACCTTATCAGTTATAGTGGATAAATCTTGGTGCTGCCAAGGACTGGACGTAGCTCTTTGATTTTAAGAGTGAACCAGGATAAATAACCTTGTCAATCTCTCTTCCCTTAAACTCTTTAATTGCCTTAGTTTTCTTACGTCTATCAAGTGGTGTGCTTGCAAAAGTCACCCGTCCATCCTGTATTCTTCCACTCGTCCAAATCTAGCCTCTTTGTTTGCGAAAAGATTTCAACTCTGCTTAAATTCTCATAAACATAATTCAAAAAGGTTTTGTATCCGGGAGATTCGCCATGAGTGGAATGGGAATCAACCTTTCTCCCTCTCTTTGTAGTCTTCTACGTCTGTGGAAGGTCCTCTCGATCTCCGGATCAACTTCACCAAGGCTCCCAAGACATAGGGATCTTTGCATATAACACACAGAGAGATGGATACAATAGAAGGAAAAGATTTTTGAATTTTTTTTTATCAGAAATTAAAATCAAATAAAACGAAAATTTCCAGAAAAATCAATTTAAAAACTAATTAAAATTCGAAAAGGCACAGTCCCGAGCAACGACGCCAAAAACTTGATGTGTGCGCGCGTGCGCTGCGGCGCGCGAGCGTCGAGCGACGCGGCTCTGCGATTCTGGCAAGTGTACTGGATTGCCGTCAAGTAATAAAAGATATCGAACCCACAGAGACTGTGTTCCCGAATCGTAATTAATTTCGAATTGAGTGAATCTGGACTTTTTAGAGCGTTTTGAAAAAGGTTTGAATTGAGAGATAAACAAACAGAATCAAATAAAACAGAAAACAAATGTTTTTGGGGTTTTGATCTAAATGGATTCCTAGGGATTTAGGTTACCAACAAGATCGTTTACGTTGTTAAGTCGATTACCCTTGATGATTAGCGAAATTGCCTTGAAGGCGAGTTTATCCTCTGTTAGCTTAAGCTCCCTCTCGGGTTACAAAAGCCGTGCCCAATTGACCCGACCCCTACTCTCGTGGTAGTCGATCCCAGATTGGACCCTTTGCGTTCCGTGACAACTCGTTGCTCCTCGAGGGACGGCTTCTAACTCTCGTGATTTCAGTCCCAAGTCTGACTTCTATAGATCCGACACCTAAGTTCACCGCTAGGTTCCTCCTTAAAATGTCTAAGTCATGCAAATAAACCTAAGTTCACCGCTAGCTCCCTCCT
Organism: Sophora flavescens; assembly: GCA_030762895.1. NCBI lineage: Eukaryota > Viridiplantae > Streptophyta > Magnoliopsida > Fabales > Fabaceae > Sophora > Sophora flavescens. Next base: position 6,376,080 of record JAUPTC010000011.1, on the reverse strand, counting down.
TAGATCATCCACATCTCACAAACAAGCGGCCGTTAGGCTTTACGAGTGAAACACATTAGAAATCCTAAGTTCACCGCTAGGTTCCTCCTTAGAACGTCTACGTCGCGCAAAATAAGCGGTCACCGAATTTACGAGTGATTAACACACTAGAAATCAGATCTAAAGCAAAATCGTAATTACAAAGATATTACATCAAATTCAACATCGTAAACAAAACTTGGGCAGAACCCCAATCCCTAGAAACTAAGCTACTACTCCAGTCTTGCCATGGAGATGACAAGCTGGGTTGACAACATAATGAAAATACAAAAAAAATCAGAGAAGAGAGGAGGAGAGGAGAAGAGAGATCTATCCTAAGTCCTTGTGTACAAGTCTAGATATGATCCTTCCTGCATCTGCCTGGTCCATATTTATAGAAATTGGGAAGTTAGAGTCCCAAAACCAACTCAAAATCTGATCTATTTCGGTTTCTTCAGGTCCAAGTAATGTGCGTCACGACCGCGATGGCTATCACGGCCAGGCCGTGACGGTCTCTGCCTCTGTCAGTTTTGCAAAATCCAGTCTCTCGCGAGGCGAGAGTGGGCTCGCGTCGCGAGCCTCCTATTTCAGGGTCGTAATCTAAATTACGTCTAGGCCGTGACGGTCTCTGACTTGTGGTGGTTTTGGGTCACGGCCGTGATGGCTATCACGGCTAGGCCGTGACAGACTCTGACTTCAGCCTTTCTTCTTTTTCAGTTTTGCTCGATCATGGCCGTGATGGGCATCACGGCTAGGCCGTGATGGGCTCTGTTTGGCTCATTTTCTTCACTTTTAAAGCCCTATCTTCATCCAAACTCCATCATGGTTGATCTTGATCATTTTACCCTTGATTTCTGCAAAACAACACACGAAAACCGCCTTACCCATTCCAAAGGAAAATTAACCTAAAATCTAATAAAAATATGCCTAAACTACATGAAAATGCATGCGAAATGATAAACAAAGATGAGGTGAAATCACACTCATCATGCTTGCAAAAGTCACCCGTCCATCCTGTATTCTTCCACTCGTCCAAATCTAGCCTCTTTGTTTGTGAAAAGATTTCAACTCTTCTTAAATTCTCATAAACACAATTCAACCCCCCTTCTCGTGTTTATAGCTGTCTTTTTCAGTTGGTATCAGAGCTCAGCCTCTGGGTTGAGCATCTAACAGTGTAGAGGTAAAAGGTCCTGAAGAATAGACATGACGGCGGGAGCTAGTACAAGTGGAAGTCATCAGACTGAAGGAGCCTCCCTAACCAGACCTCCTTACTTCAATGGAGAAAATTATAACTACTGAGAAGATAGATTTCAGTGGTTTATTCTATCCACAAACTCTGATCTTTGGGATGTCATCACAAATGGTCCATTCATTCCCAAGAATGATGATAACACTGACAAACCAAAATCTCAGTGGACTAGTGCATAAATGACAAAATGGGAGCTGAACCACAAAGCCAGATATAATATTATTTGTGCTCTCAGTCCGGAGGAGTTTGAGAAGGTTTGTGCTTGTGACTCTGCGAAGGAAATATGGGACACTTTAGCTGTCACTCATGAAGGAACAACTAAAGTCAAAGAGTCAAAGATTGCCATACTTGTCAGAAAGTATGAACTATTCGTCATGGAGGAAGGTAAGTCTGTTGCTCAGATGATAGGAAGATTCCAAACTATAATTAACAGTTTGAAATCTCTTGGAAAAATCTATACCAATGCTGAGAAGGTTGGAAAGATTCTGAGAAGTCTACCTAAACAGTGGAGACCTTTAGTCACTACTATCTCCCAAGCCAAGGATCTCACTACCTTGACTATGGATGAACTTCTTGGAACACTCACTGTCATGAGCAAGAACTTGGAGATGAAGTTTCACCAAAGAAGGGCAAGTCAATTGCTCTGAAAGCTGATCAAAATTCATCAAAGGTTTCTAAGGCTCTGAAGGCAGGTGAGTCATCCAGTGATGCTGACCTATCAGAACTCGAGGATTCTGAGAGTGATGAAGAGTTGTCTCTCCTGACCAGGAAGATAAAGCTTCTCCTACAGAAAAAGAAGTTCAAAAGGGATAGGCCATTCAGAAGGTTCAACAAGGACAAGAACTTCAAAGAATCCACCTCAACAGACAAAAGTCCAATTGTTTGCTATGAGTGCAAGAAGCCCTGGTCACTTCAAGGCTGATTGTCATCAACTCAAGAAGGCCCTTTTAAGAAATTATTCAAGAAGAAAAAGAAAGGAATGATGGCTACTTGGGAGGATATGGAGTCAACATCTTCTAATGAAGAAACTAAGGAAGAAGCCAATCTCTGTTTGATGGCCAACACTGAATCAGACTCTGATGATGAGGTACATCCTGACTATGAGGAATTACTTGATGCCTATGAGGAGTTGTTGGAGGAATCCAACTGCTTATCTAAAGCCTTCAAATATCTCAAGAGAAAGTATGTAAAGCTCACCAGTGAGCATAAACAAATCTCAAGAGTGCGAGAAATCGGTTAAAGAGAATAGTGAGTCAAGACTGAAAAGTCTAATGAAGCTAAGATCTCAAGTGAAATATCACCATCTGAAGAAGTTGAAAAACTTCAATAGAAAGTGGAAGATCTCACTTATGATCTTGCCAAATTTGTTAATGGTAGAGATAATCTGGCTAAGCTTCTTGGCATTCAGAAGCACTCTCTTAACAAAGAAGGTATTGGATATGTCCATCAAACACATCATAAAGTATCAACTAAAGTTCCTACAAGATTCTGTTAAGTCAATCGTAACCAAATCAACACTGTTTGTAACTTTTGTGGAAAAACTGGGCATGTTATGTCTAAGTGTATCCATAAGAAGAGAAGGAAGTCTTTATAGACTCCTAAAACTAATGAGAAAAGGACCCAGAAAATATGGGTACCTAAAGATCAAATAATTTTTGTTGCAGATGTCCTCAACAAGACAAAGAAAACACCACTGCTGGTACCTGGACAGTGGCTGCTAGCGACATATGACAGGAGAAAGGTCTATGTTCCTAGACCTCCAACTTAAGAAAGGAGGACACGTTTCCTTCGGAGGGAATCAGAAAGGGAAGGTTATAGGAATTGGTACTATTGGTTGTAAACCCCCTCTTCCCTCTATATCTAATGTTCTCTTGGTTAAAGGATTAAGACACAACCTGCTTAGCATAAGTCAATTATGTGATAGTGGTTTTGATGTTTCCTTTACCAAGGATGTATGCATAGTTAAAGACTGTAGTGGCAAAACCTTCTTTTCAGCTAAAAGGCAACAAAATCTTTATAAGATTGAACTGTCTGATCTCTTAGATCAAAGTGTAACCTGTCTGATGTCTAAAGAGGATGAGAGATGGTTATGGCTTAAGAAACTAGGACATGCTAGTATGAAACTATTTTCTGAATTAAAAAGGAATAATCTTGTGAGAGGATTGCCTGATATTAGATTTAAGAAAGATGTCTTGTGTGATGCATGTCAGAGAGGTAAACAGATAAAATCAAGTTTCAAATCTAAAAACCAAGTATCAACCTCTAGACCTCTTCAGTTGTTACACATGGATCTGTTTGGACTAGTTAGTGTTGCCAGCCTGGCTGGAAGAAAATATGGATTTGTCATAGTTGATGACTATTGTAGATACACATGGGTACTCTTCCTAACACACAAGGATGAGTCTTTAAAGGCTTTCTAAGTATTCTGCAAAAGAGTACAAAATGAGCAGGGTTTCTGTATTTCTACCCTTAGAAGTGATCATGGGGGAGAAATTGAAAATGAGCAGTTTAGACAGTTCTGTGAGGAGAATGGAATCTCTCATAATTTCTCTGCACCTAGAACTCCACAGCAAAATGGAGTGGTTGAGAGAAAGAACAGATCTCTGCAAGAGATGGCTAGTTCTATGCTCAATGAAAATAATCTCCCTAAGTACTTCGGCGGCGAAAGTGTAAACACTGCTTGTTATGTACAAAACAAAATACTTATTAGGCCTTTTCTAAAAACGACTCCTTATGAATTGTGGAAAGGAAAAAGCCCCAACATATCTTATTTTCATGCTTTTGGATGTGAATGTTTTATTCTGAATACCAGAGATAATCTTGGAAAGTTTGATAAAGAACTGATAAAAGACTGATAAAGAACTATTAGATCTAGAAGATCATCTTGCAGGTCTTGATATAAACAAGCCAGAAAGTCAACAATCCGATCTAACCAAAACAGAACCTGTGCCTCGAGAGGTGAAAGACAAGTGGAACAGACCAGTCAGTAGACAAGTCAAGATCATCATGATGATCTCAAAAGGGATTGGAAGTTCAACACTTATCATCCTAAGGATCTTATTATTGGAAATCCTTCTGAGGGAGTAAGAAACAGATCCACACTTAAGAAAATTTCAACCTGTCTATATATGCTATTTTCTTTGTTGATATTTTCTGAGGTTCATTAAATCATCGCAATGTTTGTCATCATCAAAAAGGGGGAGATTGTTAAGTCTCTAAAATGTCTGATGTGTATTTCCCTAAGTTTTGATGAGAACTAAACATTGGTTAATGATTTAATTAACCTTCATATTTGTTGCTAACCTATCTATCGAGTGTGCAGATTAAATAAGAGAATCATTCGTCCAACAGTGTAGTGATAAAAACTCACGTCCAAAACACAAGAGAAACAAACCGGCGTCCACTAAAAGTATCAGAAGGCGCGTCCACTAAAGTATCGAAGGCCGCGTCCACTAAAAGTATCGAAGGCCGCGTCCATTAAAAGTATCACTTGGAGCGCGTAATCAAAGTATCAGAATAGCGCGTCCACTAAGGTATCAGAATGGCTCGTCCAATGACGTGGCAAAAGACTCTCGTCCACTAGAGTAACTGAGACTCTCGTCCACTAGAGTAACTGAGACTCTCGTCCACTAGAGTAACTGAGACTCTCGTCCACCAGACAAACTGAGACTCTCGTCCACTAAAGTAACAAAAGCTCTCGTCCACTATAGTAACAGAAGTGCTCGTCCACTAAAGGTGATAGAAGCGCTCGTGCACTAGTCTTTGGACTTGCTGAGTCCTTAATATAGAGCTCATCTACTAGCCCGAATGAAAACTCAAATGACTAGATAGACGTGATTATTTTCAAGATGGAAGCACTTATCTTATGAACGTGAATTCTCTAAAGATTATCAGAATCATTTTTCAAAAGCCAGAAAGAGACTTGAAGTCTTCTCTCATACTCAGTTTCACGATTATCAAGAAAAGTCAGAAGACTACTCTCTCAAGCAACCTTGGATAATCTAAAAGAATGCTTCCAACATGCTTTATTCCACAAAAAGGGGAGTGCACTCAGCAAAGTACAAAAAGCTCTCTACCCAACTCTGACATGGCTGTATCTCGATGCATAAAGCCATGACCCTACATGTTAGAGTACAACCAACATTCCTATTGCATTAATGGCTGCTCAGAATGACTCTATTGCATTAATGGGTGCTCAGAATGACTCTATTGCATTTAATGAAGTTCTGCTTGAAGCCAACATCTGAGAGAATGTCTCTAACAGATCCTAAATGCTTGAAGACTATAAATACAGAAGTCATTGAAGATGAAGACATAGAGAATACACACTGCATTAAAAACGTCATTACTCTTCTCATTAATTCTTTCATTCTGTATTCTTCAAACATTTGAAGTTATTACGCAGACTTTCCTACACTTCAAATTTAAACCACTCTCTGAGTGTTAGTGAAAGATCTGCTTGTGAGAAGTTGTATTTATTACAAACCCAATCTCTCAAACAAACTAGAGTGAGTCGGAAGAGGCTAGGTGTGCAACTAATACTTGTCTTGAGCCTAAAGAGGCTAGGTGTGCAAATAATACTTGTGTCTGTAACCTTATCAGTTACAGTGGATAAATCTTGGTGCTGCCAAGGACTGGACGTAGCTCTTTGATTTTAAGAGTGAACCAGGATAAATAACCTTGTCAATCTCTCTTCCCTTAAACTCTTTAATTGCCTTAGTTTTCTTACGTCTATCAAGTGGTGTTCTTGCAAAAGTCACCCGTCCATCCTGTATTCTTCCACTCGTCCAAATCTAGCCTCTTTGTTTGCGAAAAGATTTCAACTCTGCTTAAATTCTCATAAACACAATTCAACCCCCCTTCTCGTGTTTATAGTTGTCTATTTCACCCGGGACCCAATTTAGCCTTGATTTTGGCCCAATTTGACAATTCTTGTCAAACCTAGAATTGTACGTATCTTCCTTATCTTTCCAGGGATAGCAAGATCACCAAAATCCGATATTTGTAGCTCTAGTTATGCTCTGCGCAAGGCAACAAGGTCAAGATGAGTGAAAATTTGAAAATTAACAATGTTTAGCAATTAATCCCAATTGAGCCCAATAATGTAAAAGCAAAAACAATGATTGTAAATGTTGTCTAATTTCCGTCTCTCTGTGGCTTGAGCGGCTGTAAACTGTTATTTATTCTTATTAATCATGACCTAACCCTATAACAAAATAAGAGCTTTTGAATAATCTTTCCAAGAAGGTATCATATGCCTTAATTGGGCTTAAGATGAGTAAGTTAGGGACATTTAAGTGAACGAACATCATGGACTACGCACTGATCCATGCCAGAGAACTCGGGTCCCAATTTAGCCTTAAGTTTGGCCTAATTTGACAATTCTTGTGAAATCTGATATTGTAGGTCTCTTCCTTAACCTATGTATGATTATTAATCTTGACCTAACCCTAGACCAAATTAAGGGCCTCTGAATAAGCTTTTCATTAAGGTATCATATGCCTTAATTGGGCTTAAGATGAGTAAGCCCATTTAAGTGAAGGAACATCATGGACTGCGCACCAATCCGCGCCAGAGAATTCCAGAACCAATTTAGCCTTGATTTTGGCCTAATTTGACAATTCTTGTTACAATTGAAATTGTAGGTCTCTTTCTAATCTTTCTAGGGACAACAAGATCACCTAAATCCGATATCTGTAGCTCTAGTTATGCTCGGTGCAAGGCAACAAGGTCAGGATGAGTGCAAAATCCGAAAATTACCAATGTTTAGCAATTAAGCCCAATACTATAAAAGCAAAAACAATGATTGTAAAAGTTGTCTAATTTCCGTCTCTATCTGGCTTGAGCGGCTGTAAACTGCCATTTATGCTTATTAATCATGACCTAACCCTAGACCAAATTCAGGGCCTCTGAAAAAGCTTTCAAACAAGGTATCATAAGCCTTAATTCGGCTTAAGATGAGTAAGTTAGGCTCATTTAAGTGAAGGAACATCGTCGACTACGCACTGATACGTGCCAGAGAACTCGGGACCCAATTTATCCTTGATTTTTGCCTAATTTGACAATTCTTGTGAAACCTGAAATTGTAGGTCTCTTCCTTATCCTATTTATGCTTATTAATCCTGACCTAACCCTAGACCAAATTAAGGGACTCTGAATAAGCTTTCTAATAAGGTATCATATGCCTTAATTGGGCTTAAGATGAGTAAGTTAGGCCCATTTAAGTAAAGGAACATCATGGACTGCGCACTGATCCGCGCCACAGAATTGGGGAGCATTTTAGCATTGAGTTTGGCCTTATTTGACAATTCTTATGAAACCAGAAATCGTAGGTCTCTTCCTTATCTTTCTAGGGACAGCAAGATCTCTAAAATCCAATATATGTAGCACTAGTTATGCTCTGCGCAAGGCAACAAGGTCAGGATGAGTGAAAAATCCGAAAAGTAACAATGTTTAGCTGTTAAGCCCAATAATGTAAAAGTAAAAACAATGATTGTATAAGTTGTCTAATTTTCATCTCTAACTGGCTTGTGCGGCTGTAAACTGCTATTTATGCTTATTAATCCTGACCTAACCCTAGACCAAATTAAGGGCTTCTGAATAAGCTTTCCAGCAAGGTATCATATGCCTTAATTGGGCTTAAGATGACTAAGTTAGACCCATTTAAGTGAAGGGACATCATGGGCTGCGCACTGATGTTGCTTCACTTAATTGGGCTTAAGATGACTAAGTGAAAAATCCAAAAATTAACAATGTTTAGCAATTAAGCCCAATTAATCCCAATAATGTAAAAGCAAAAACAATTATTGTAAAAGTTGAAAAATTTACGTCTCTCTGACTTGTGCGGCTGTAAACTGATATTTATGCTTATTAATCCTGACATAACCCTAGACCAAATTAAGGGCCTCTGAATAAGCTTTCCAACACGGTATCATACGCCTTAATTGGGCTTTAGATGAGTAAGTTAAGCCCATTTAAGTGAAGCAACATCATTGACTCCGCACTGATCCGCGCCAGAGAACTCGGGACCCACTTTAGCCTTTATTTTGGCCTAATTTGACAATTCTTGTGAAGTTGAAATTATAGGCTTCTTCCTGATCTTTCTAGGGACAGCAAGATCACCAAAATCTGATATTTGTAGCTCTAATTATGCTCTGCGCAAGGCAACAAGGTCAGGATGAGTGAAAAAACCGAAAATTAACAATTTTTAGCTATTAAGCCCAATTAAGCCCAATAATGTAAAAGCAAAAAACAATGATTGTAAAAGTTGTCTAATTTCCATCTCTCTCTGGCTTGTGCGGCTGTAAACTGCTATTTATGCTTATTAATCCTGACCAAACCCTAGACCAAATTAAGGGACTCTGAATAAGCTGTCAACATGGTATCATTTGCCTTAATTGGGCATAAGATTAGTAAGTTAGGACCATTTAAGTGAAGGGACATCATGGACTGTGCACTAATCCGTACTAGAGAACTCGGGACCCAATTTAGCCTTGATTTTGGCCTAATTGGACAATTCTTGTGAAATCTGAAATTGTAGGTCTCTTCCTTATCTTTCTATAGACAGCAAGATCACCAAAATTCGATATTTGTAGCTCTAGTTATGCTCTGAGCAAGGCAACAAGGTCAGGATGAGTGAAAAATTCGAAAATTGACAATGTCTAGCAATTAGTCCCAATTAAACCCAATAATACAGAAGCAAAAGTAATGATTCTAGAAATTGTCTAATTTCCGTATCTCTTAGGCCCATTTAAGTGAAGGAACATCGTCGACTACGCACTGATACGTGCCAGGGAACTCGGGACCCAATTTATCCTTGATTTTAGCCTAATTTGACAATTCTTGTGAAACCTGAAATTGTAGGTCTCTTCCTTATCCTATTTATTATTATTAATCATGACCTAACCCTAAACCAAATTAAGGGCCTCTGAATAAGCTTTCTAATAAGGTATCATATGCCTTAATTGGGCTTAAGATGAGTAAGTTAGGCCCATTTAAGTGAAGGAACATCATGGACTTCGACTGATCCGCGCCACAGAATTTAGAAGCCATTTTAGCCTTGAGTTTGGCCTATTTGACAATTCTTATGAAACCTTAATTTGTAGGTCTCTTCCTTATCTTTCTAGGGACAACAAGATCAACAAAATCCGATATTTGTAGCTCTAGTTATGCTATGCGCAAGGCAACAAGGTCAGGAGGAGTGAAAAATCCGAAAATTAACAATGTTTAGCTGTTAAGCCCAATAATGTAAAAGTAAAAACAATGATTGTATAAGTTGTCTAATTTCCGTCTCTATCTGGATTGTGCGGCTGTAAACTGCTATTTATGCTTATTAATCCTAACCTAACCCTAGACCAAATTAAGGGCCTCTCGAATAAGCATTCCAAAGAAGGTATCATATGCCTTAATTGGGCTTAAGATGAGTAAGTTAGGGCAATTTATGTGAAGGAACATCATGGACTGTGCATCGATTGCGCGGAGAGAACTCGAGACCCAATTTATTCTTGATTTTGGCATAATTTGACAATTCTTGTGACACCTTAAATTGTAGGTCTCTTCCTTATCTTTCTATGGACAGCAAGATCACCAAAATCCGATATTTGTAGCTCTAGTTATGCTCTGCACAAGGCAACAAGGTCAGGATGAGTGAAAAATCCAAAAATTAACAATGTTTAGAAGTTAAACCCAATAATGTAAAAGCAAAAACAATTATTGTAAAAGTTGTATAATTTTCGTCTCTCTCTGGCTTGTGCGACTGTAAACTTCTATTTATTCTTATTAATCCTGACCTAACCCTAGACCAAATTAAGGGCCTCTGAATAAGCTTTCCAACAAGGTATCATATTCCTTAATTGGGCTTAAGATGAGTAAGTTAGGCCCATTTAAGTGAAGTAACATCATGGACTGTGCACCGATCCGCGCCAGAGAACTTGGGACCCAACTTAGCCTTGATTTTGGTCTAAATTGACAATTCTCATGCAACTTGAAATTGTAGGTCTCTTCCTTATCTTTCTAGGGACAACAAGATCACCAAAATCCGATATATGTAGCTCTAGTTTGGCTCTGCGTAAGGCAACAAGGTCAGGATGAGTGAAAAATCCGAAAATTAATAATGTTTAGCAATTAAGCCCAATTAAGCCCAATAATGTAAAAGCAAAAACAATGATTGTAAAAGTTGTCTAATTTTCGTCTCTCTCTGGCTTGTGCGGCTGTAAACTGTTATTTATTCTTATTAATCCGGAACTAACCCAAGACCAAATTAAGGGCCTCTGAATAAGCTTTCAGACAAGGTATCATATGCCTTAATTGGGCTTAAGAAGAGTAAGTTAGGCCTATTTAAGTGAAAGAACATCATAGACTGCGCACTGATCCACGCCAGAGAACTCGGAACCCAATTAAGCCTTGATTTTGGCCTAATTTGACAATTCTTGTAACACCAGAAATTATAGGTCTCTTCCTTATCTTTCTAGGGACAGCAAGATCTCCAAAATCCGATATCTGTAGCTCTAGTTATGCTTTGTGCAAGGCAACAAGGTCAGGAGTAGTGAAAAATCCGAAAATTAACAATGTTTCGCAATTAAGCCCAATTAAGCCCAATAATGTAAAAGCAAAAACAATGATTGTAAAAACTGTCTAATTTCCATCTCTCTGGCTTGTACGACTGTAAACTGCTATTTAAGCTTATTAATCCACACCTAACCCTAGACCATATTAATGGACTCCGAATAAGCTTTCCAACAAGGTATCATATGCCTTAATTGGGCTTAAGATGAGTAAGTTAGGCCCATTTAAGTGAAGGAATATCATGGACTGCGCACTGATCCACGCCACAGAACTCGGGAACCAATTAATCCTTGATTTTGGCCAAATTTGACAATTCTTGGAAACCTAAAATTGTAGGTCTCTTCCTTATCTTTCTAGGGACAGCAAGATCTCCAAAATCCAATATCTGTTGCTCTAGTTATGCTCTTCGCAAGGCAACAAGGTCAGGATGAGTGAAAAATCTGAAAACTAACAAAGATTAGCAATTAAGCCCAATAACGTAAACGCAAAAACAATGATTGTAAAAGTTGTCTAATTTCGGTCTCTCTCTGACTTGAATGACTGAAAACTGTTATTTATGCTTATTAATCCTGAGCTAACCCTAGACCAAATTAAGGGCCTCTGAATAAGCTTTCCAACAAGGTATCCTATGCCTTAATTGGGCTTAAGATTAGTAAGTTAGACCCATTTAAGTGAAGGAACATTATGGACTGCGCACTAATCCTCGCTAGAGAACTCGGGACACTATTTTGCTTGATTTTGGCCTAATATGACAATTCTTGTGAAACTTAAAATTGTAGGTCTCTTCCTAATCTTTCTAGAGACTGCAAGATCACCAAAATCCGATATCTGTGGCTCTAGTTATGCTCTGCGCAAGGCAATAAGGTCAGGATGAGTAAAAAATTCGAAAATTAACAATGTTTCGCAATTAAGCCCAATAATGTAAAAGTAAAAAAAATGATTGTAAAAGTTGTATAATTTCTGGCTCTCTCTGGCTTGTGCGGCTCTAAACTGCTATTTATGCTAATTAATCCCGACCTAACCCAAGAGCAAATTAAGGGACTCTGAATAAGCTTTCCGACAAGGTATCATATGCTTTAGTTGGGCTTAAGATGAGTAAGTTAGGCCCATTTAAGAGAAGGAACATTATGGACTGCGCACTGATCCGCGCCAGAGAACTCGGGACCCAATTTAGACTTTATTTTGGCCTAATTTGACAATTCTTGTGAAACCTGAAATTGTAGGTCTCTTCCTTATCTTTCTAGGGACAGCAAGATCACCAAAATCCGATATTTGTTGCTCTAGTTATGCTTTGCGCAAGGCAACAAGGTCAGGATGAATGAAAAATCCTAAAATTAACATTGTTTAGCAATTAAGCCCGATAATGTAAAATAAAAAACAATGTTTGTAAAAGTTATCTAATTTCCGTCTCTCTCTTGTTTGCCCGGCTGTAAACTGCTATTTAAGCTTATTAATCATGACCTAACCCTGGATCAAATTAAGGGCCTCTGAAAAAGCTTTCCAACAAGGTATCATATGCCTTAATTAGGCTTATGTTGAGTAAGTTAGACCCATTTAAGTGAAGGAACATCATGGACTGAGCACTGATCCGCGCCATGATCCTTCATGTTAGAGTACAACCAACGTTCCTATTGCATTAATGGCTTCCCAGAACGACTATATTGCATTAATGACTGCCCAGAACGACTCTATTGCATTAATGGCTGCCCATAACGACTCTATTGCATTTAATGAAGTTCTGCTTGAAGCCAACATCTGAGGGAATGTCTCTAACGGATCCTAAATGCTTGAAGACAATAACTACAGAAATCGTTGAAGATGAAGAAGAAGAGAATACACATTGCATTAGAAGCCATTACTTTGCGCATCAATTTCTTCATTCTTTCATTCTTTATTCTTCAATCATTTGAAGATATTACGCAGGCTTTCCTAAGCTTTACATTTAAACCACTCTCTGAGTGTTAGTGAAAGATCTGCCGTGAGAAGTTGTATTTATTACAAACCAAATGTCTCAAACAATACTTGTCTTTGAGCCTGAAGAGGCTAGGTGTGCAAACAATACTTGTTTTGAGCCTGAAGAGGCTAGGTGTGCAAACAATACTTGTTTTGATCCTGAAGAGGCTAGGTGTGCAAACAATACTTGTTTTGATCCTGAAGAGGCTTGGCGTGCAAACAATACTTGTCTTTGAGCCTGAAGAGGCTAGGTGTGCAAACAATACTTGAGTCTGTAACCTGATCAGTTATAGTGGATAAATCTTGGTGCTGCCAAGGACTGGACGTAGCTCTTTGTTTTGAAGAGTGAACCAGGATAAATAACTGTTTCAATCTCTCCTTCCTTAAACTCTTTAATTGCTTTAGTTTTTTTACGTCTATCAAGTGGTGTGTTTGAAAAAGTCACCCGTCCATACTGTATTCTTCCACTCGTCCAAATCTTGCATCTATTTACAAAAAGATTTCAACTTTGCTTAAATTCTGATAAACACAATTCAACCCCCCCCTTCTCGTGTTTATAATTGTCTATTTCAGCATATGCCTTAATTGGGCTAAAGATGAGTAAGTTAAGCCAATTTAAGTGAAAGAACATCAAGGACTGCACACTGATCCGCTCCAGAGAAATCGGGACCTAATTTATCCTTGATTTTATCCTAATTTGACTATTCTCGTGAAACCTGAAATTGTAGGTCTCTTCCTTATCTTTCTAGGGACAACAAGATCACCAAAATCCGATATCTGTAGCTCGAGTTATGCTCTGCCCAAGGCGACAAGGTCCGGATGAGTGAAAAATCCGAAAATTAACTAACTTTAGCAATTAAGCCCGATTAAGCCCAATAATGTAAAAGCAAAAACAATGGTTGTAAAAGTTATCTAATTTCCATCTCTCTCTAGCTTGTGCCGCTGTAAACTGCTATTTATGCTTATTAATCATGACCTAACCCTAGACCAAATTAAGGGCCTCTGAATAAGCTGTCCAACAAGGTATCGTATGCCTTAATTAGTCTTAAGATGAGTAAGCTAGGCCCATTTAAGTGAAGGAACGTCATGGACTGCGCACTGATCCGTTCCAGAGAACTCAGGACTCAATTTAACCTTGATTTTGGGCTAATTTGACAATTCTTGTGACACCTGAAATTGTAGGTATCTTCCTTATCTTTCCGAGAGACAGCAAGATCACCAAAATCCAATATCTCAGAACTCTATTTATGCTTTGCGCAAGGCAACAAGGTCAGGATGAGTGAAAAATCCGAAAATGAACAATGTTTAGCAATTAAGCCCAATAATGTAAAAGCAAAAACAATGATTGTAAAAGTTGTCTAATTTTCGACTCTCTCTGGCTTGTGCGACTGTAAACTGCTATTTATGCTTATTAATCCTGAACTAACCCTAGACCAAATTAAGGGCCTGTGAATAAGCTTTCCCACAAGGTATCATTTGCCTTAATTGGGATTAAGATGTGTAAGTTAGGCCCATTTAAGTGAAGGAACATCATGGACTGTGCACTTGTCCGATCCAGAGAACTCGGGACCCAATTTAGCCTTGATTTTGGCCTAATTTGACAATTCTTGTGAAACCTGAAATTGTAGGTCTCTTCCTTATCTTTCTAGGGACAGCAAGATCATCAAAATCCGATATCTGTAGCTCAAGTTATGCTCTGTGAAAGGGAACAAGGTCAGGATGAGTGAAAAATCCAAAAATTAACAATGTTTAGCAATGAAGACCAATTAAGTACCATAATGTAAAAGCAAAAACAATGATGGTAAAAGTTATCTAATTCCCATCTCCCTCTGGCTTGTCCAGCTGTAAGCTGCTATTTATGTTTATTAATCCTGACCCAACCCTAGACCAAATTAAGGGCCTCAGAATAAGGTTTCCAACAAAGAATCATATGCCTTAATTGGGCTTAAGATGAGTAAGTTAGTCCTATTTAAGTGAAGGAACATCATGGACTGCAAACTGACCGCGCCAGAGAAATCGGAAGACAATTTAGCCTTGATTTTGACCTAATTTGACAATTCTTATGAAAACTGAAATTGTAGGTCTCTTCCTTATCTTTCTACGGACAGCAAGATCAGCAAAATATGATATTTGTAGCTCTAGTTAAGCCTGCGCAAGGCAACAAGGTCAGGATGAGTGAAAAGTTCGAAAATTAACAATGTTTAGTAATTAAACCCAATAATGTAAAAACAAAAACAATGATTATAAAAGTTGACTGATTTCCGTGTCTTTCTGACTTCTGCGGCTGTAAACTGCTATTTATGCTTATTAATCCTGACATAACCCTAGACCAAATTATGGGCCTCTGAATAAGCTTTCCAACAAGGTATCATATGCCTTAATTGGATTAAGATGTGTGGCAGTTAGGTCCAATTAAGTGAAGGAACATCATGGACTGCGCAGTTATCCGCGCCAGAGAACTCGGGATCCAATTTAGCCTTGATTTTGACCTAATTTGACAATTCTTGTGAAACCTGAAATTGTAGGTCTCTTCCTTATCTTTCTAGGGTCAGTAAGATCACCAAAATTCGATATATGTAGCTCTAGTTATGCTCTACGCAAGGCAACAAGGTCAGGATGAGTGAAAAATCCGAAAATTTACAATGTTTAGCAATTATGCCCAATAATGTAAAAGCAAAAACAATGATTGTAAAATTTGTCTAAATTCTGCCTCTCTCTGGCTTGTGCGGCTGTAAACTGCTATTTATTATTATTAATCTTGACCTAACCCTAGACCAAATTAAGGGTCTCTGAATAAGCTTTCCAAGAAGGTATCATATGCCTTTATTGGGCTTAAGATGGGTAAGTTAGGCCCATTTAAGTGAAGGAACGTCATGGACTGCGCACTTGTTCGAGCCAGAGAACTCGGGACACAATTTAGCCTTGATTTTGGCCTAATTTGACAATTCAAGTGAAACCTGAAATTATAGGTCTCTTCCTTATCTTTCTATGTACAGCAAGATCACCAAAATCAGATATATGTAGCTCTAGTTATGCTCTGCGCAAGGCAACAAGGTCAGGATGAGTGAAAAATCTGAAAATTAACAATGTTTCGCAATTAAGCCCAATTAAGCCCAATAAGGTAACAGCAAAAACAATGATTGTAAAAGTTGTCTGATTTCCATCTCTCTCTGGCTTGTGCGGCAGTATACTGATATTTATCTTATTAATCCTTAAATAACCCTAGACCAAATTAAGGGCCTTGAAATAAGCTTTCCAACAAGGTTTCGTATGCCTTACTTGGGCTTAAGATGAGTAAGTTAGGCCTATTTAAGTGAAGGAACGTCATGGACTGCACACTGATCACGCCAGAGAACTCGGGACACAATTTTGCCTTGATTTTGACCTAATTTGACAATTCTTGTGACACCTGAAATTGTAGGTCTCTACCTTATCTTTCTAGGGACAGCAAGATCACCAAAATCCGATATCTGTAGCTCTAGATATGCTCTGTGCAAGTTAACAAGGTATGGATGAGTGAAAAATCCGAAAATAAACAATGTTTAGCAATTAAGCCCAATAATGTAAAAGAAAAAACAATGATTATAAAAGTTGTCCAATTTCCGTCTCTCTCTGGCTTGTGCGGCTGTAAACTACTATTTATGCTTATTAATGCTGACTTATCCCTGGACCAAATTATGGGCCTCTGAATAAGCTTTCCAACAAGGTATCATATGCCTTAATTGGGATTACGATGTGTAAGTTAGGCCCAATTAAGTGAAGGAACGTCATGGACTGTGCAGTGATTCGAGCCACAGAACTCGAGATCCAATTTAGCCTTGATTTTGGCCTAATATGACAATACTTGTGAAACCTGAAATTGTTGGTCTCTTACTTATCTTTCTAGGGACAGCAAGATCACCAAAATCCGATATCTGTAGCTCTAGTTATGCTCTGCGTAAGGCAACAAGGTCAGGATGAGTGAAAAAACGGAAAATTAACAATGTTTAGCAATTAAGCCCAATAATGTAAAAGCAAAAACAATGATTGTAAAAGTTGTCTAAGTTCCACCGCTCTCTGGCTTGTGCCTCTGTAAACTGCTATTTATTCTTATTAATCCTGACCTAACCCTAGACCAAATTAAGGGCCTCTGAATAAGCTTTCCAACAAGGTATCATAAGCCTTAATTGGGTTTAAGATGTGTAAGTTAGGCCCATTTAAGTGAAGGAACATCATGAACTGCACACTTGTCTGAGCCAGAGAACTCGGGACCCAATTTAGACTTGATATTGGCCGAATTTGACAATTCTTGTGAAACCTGAAATTGTAGGTCTCTTCCTTATCTTTCTAGGGACAACAAGATCACCAAAATCCGATATCTGTAGCTTAAGTTATGCTCTGCCCAAGGCTACAAGGTCAGGATGAGTGAAAAGTCCAAAAATTAACAATGTTTAGCAATGAAGCCCAATTAAGCCCCATAATGTAAAAGAAAAAACAATGGTTTTAAAAGTTGTCTAATTTTTGTCTTTCTCTGGGTTGTCCGCCTTTAAACTGCTATTTTTGCTTTTTAATCCTAACCTAACCCTAGACCAAATTAAGGGCCTCGGAATAAGCTTTCCAACAAGGTATCATATGCCTTGATTGGGTTAAAGATGAGTAAGTTAGTCCCATTTAAGTGAAGGAACATCATGGACTCTACACTGATCCGCGCCAGAGAACTCGTGACACAATTTAGCCTTGATTTTGACCTAATTTGACAATTCTTTTGAAACCTGAAATTGTAGGTATCTTCCTTAACTTTCTGGGGACAGCAAGATCACCAAAATCCGATATTTGTAGCTCTAGTTATGGTCTGCACAAGGCAACACAAGGTCGATGAGTGAAAAATCCGAAAATTAACAATGTTTCGCAATTAAGCCCAATAATGTAAAAGCAAAAACAACGATTGTAAAAATTGTCTAATTTCCGTCTCTCTCTGGCTTGTGCGGCTGGAAACTGTATTTATGCTTATTAATCCTGACCTAACCCTAGACCAAATTATGGGCCTCTGAATAAGCTTTCCAACAAGGTATCATATGACTTAATTGGGATTAAGATGTGCAAGTTAGGCCCATTTATGTGAAGGAACACCATGGACTGCACACTGATCCACGCCAGAGAACTCGGGACCCAATTTAGCCTTGATTTTGGCCTAATTTGACAATTCTTATGAAACCTGAAATTGTAGGTCTCTTCCTTATCTTTCTAGGGACAACAAAATCACCAAAATCCGATATCTGTAGCTCTAGTTATGCTCTGCGCAAGGCAACAAGGTCACGATGACTTAAAAATTCGAAAATTAACAATGTTTAGCAATTAAGCCCGATTAGCCCCATAATGTAAAAGCAAAAACAATGAGGGTAAAAGTTGTCTAATTGCCGTTTCTCTCTGGGTTATCCAGCTGTAAACTGCTATTTATGCTTATTAATCCTGAGCTAACCCTAGACCAAATTAAGGTCCTCTGAATAAGCTTTCCAACAAGGTAGCATATGCCATAATTGGGCTTAAGATGAGTAAGTTAGGCCCATTTAAGTGAAGGAACATCATTGACTGCGCACTGATCCGCGCTAGAGAACTCGGGACCCAATTTAACCTCGACTTTGTCGTAATTTGTCAATTCTTGTGAAACATGAAATTGTAGGTCTCTTCCTTATCTTTCTAGGGACATCAAGATCACCAAAATCCGATATCTGTAGCTCAATTTATGCTCTGTGCAAGGCAACAAGGTCAGGATTAGTAAAAAATCCGACAATTAACAATGTTTCGCAATTAAGCCCAATAATGTAAAAGCAAAAACAATGATTGTAAAAATTGTCTAATTTCTGTCTCTCTCTGGCTTGTGCGGCTGTAAACTGCTATTTATGCTTATTAATTCTGACCTAACCTTAGACCAAATTAAGGGACTCCGAATAAGCTTTCCAACAAGGTATCATATGCCTTAATTGGGTTTAAGATAAGTAAGTTAGGCCCTTTTAGGTGAAGAAACATCATGGACTGTGCACTGATCCGCACCAGAGAACTCGGGACCCAATTTAGCCATGATTTTGGCTTAATTTGACAATTCTTGTGAAACCTGAAATTGTAGGTCTATTCCTTATCTTTCTAGGGATAGCAAGATAACCAAAATCCTATATCTATAGCTCTAGTTATACTCTGTGCAAGGAAACAAGGTCAGGATGAGTGAAAAATCTGAAAATTAACAATGTTTAGCAATTAAGCCCAATTAAGCCTCATTATGCAAAAGCAAAAACAATGATTGTAAAAGTTGTCTAATTTCTGTCTCTCTCTGGGTTGTCCAGCTGTAAAATGCTATTTATGCTTATTAATCCTTTCTCAACCCTAGAACAAATTAAGGGCCTCTGAGTAAGCTTTCCAACAAGGTTTCATATTCTTTAATTGGGCTTAAGATCAGTAAGTTAGGCCCATTTAAGTGAAGGAACATCATGGACTGCGCACTGATCCGCGCCAGAGAACTCGGGACCCAATTTAGCCTTTATTTTGGCCTAATTTGACAATTCTTGTGAAACCTTAAATTGTAGTTCTCTTCATTATCTTTCTATTTATGGCAAGATCACCAAAATTCGATATCTGCAGCTCAAGTTATGCTCTGTGCAAGGCAACTAGATCAGGATGGGTGAAAAATCCGAAAATTAACAATGTTTAGGAATTAAGCCCAATAATGTAAAAACAAAAACAATGATTGTAAAAGTTGTCTAATTTCCGTCTCTCTTTGGCTTGTGCGGCTGTAAACTCCTATTTATGCTTGTTAATCTTGACCTAACCCTAGACCAAATTATGGGCCTCTGAATAAGCTTTCCAACATGGTATCATATGTTAAGTCTCTAAAATGTCTGATGTGCTTTTACCTAAGTTTTTATGAGAATTAAACATTGGTTAATGATTTAATTAACCTTTATATTGGTTGCTAACCTATCTATCGAGTGTGCAGATTAAAAAAGAGAATCATCCGTCCAACACACAAGTGATTGAAACAAACGTCCAGCAATATAGTGATTGAAACTAACGCACGTCCAAAACACAAGAGATAGAAACTTGCGTCCACTAAAGTGATGAAAGCCCGCGTCTACTAAAGGTATCAGAAGCGCTCGTCCAATGACGTGGCAGATGGAGCTCGTCCATTAAGGAATCAGAATGGCTCGTCCAATGACGTGGCAGATGGAGCTCGTCCATTAAGGAATCAAAATGGCTCGTCCAAGGACGTGGCATCTGGATCTCGTCCATTAAGGTATCAGAAGCGCTCGTCCAATGACGTGGCAGATGAAGCTCGTCCATTAAGGAATCAGAAACGCTCGTCCAATGACGTGGCATATGGAGCTCGTCCACTAAACTAACGGAGGCTCTCGTCCACTAAAGTAACAGAGGCTCTCGTCCACTAAAGTAACAGAGGCTCTTGTCCACTAAAGTAACAGAGGCTCTCGTCCACTAAAGTAACAGAGGCTCTCGTCCACTAAAGTAACAGAAGGGCTCGTCCACTAAAGGTGACAAAAGCGCTCGTCCACACTAGTCTTTGGACTTGCTGAGTCCTTAATCTGGAGCTCTTCTACTAGCCCGAATGAAAACTCAAATGGCTAGATAGACGCAATTATTTTCAAGATAGAAGCACTTATCTTATGAACGCGAATTCTATAAGGATTATCATAATCGTATTTCAAGAACCAGAAAGAGACTTGAAGCCTTCTCTCCTACTCAGTTTCATGCTTATCAAGAAAAGTCAGAAGTTACTCTCTCAAGCAACCTTGGATAATCAGAACCAAAGGCCGGTTAAAGAGTGCTTCCAACATGCTTTATTCCCTAGTACTTCTAGTCCTTACACGAAAAGGGAAGTGTACTCAGCAAAGTACAAAAAGCTCTATGCATAACTCTGACATAGCTGTATCACGATGCATAAAGCCATGATCCTTCATGTTAGGGTACAACCAACGTTCCTATTGCATTAATGACTGCCCTGAACGACTCTATTGCATTAATGGCTGCCCAGAATGACTATATTGCATTAATGGCTGCCTAGAACGACTCTATTGCATTTAATGAAGTTCTGCTTGAAGCCAACATCTGAGGGAATGTCTCTAACGGATCCTAAATGCTTGAATACCATAACTACAGAAGTCGTTGAATATGAAGAAGAAGAGAATACACATTGCATTAGAAGCCATTACTCTGCGCATCAATTTCTTCATTTTTTCATTTTGTATTCTTCAATCATTTGAAGATATTACGCAGACTTTCCTAAGCATTACATTTAAACCACTCTCTGAGTGTTAGTGAAAGATCTGTCGTGAGAAGTTGTATTTATTATAAACCAAATCTCTAAAACAATACTTGCCTTTGAGAATGAAGAGGTTAGGTGTGTAAACAATACTTGTTTTGAGCCTGAAGAGGCTAGGTGTGCAAACAATACTTGCCTTTGAGCCTGAAGAGGCTAGGTGTGCAAACAATACTTGAGTCTGTAACCTGATCAGTTATACTGGATAAATCTTGATGCTGCTAAGGACTGGACGTAGCTCTTTGTTTTGAAGAGTGAACCAGGATAAATAACTGTGTCAATCTATCCTTCCTTAAACTCTTTAATTGCTTTAGTTTTTCTTACATCTATCAAGTGGTGTGTTTGAAAAAGTCACCCGTCCATCTTGTATTCTTCCACTCGTCCAAATCTAGCTTCTGTTTACGAAAAGATTTCAACATTGCTTAAATTCTAATAAACACAATTCAACCCCCCCCCCCCCTTCTCGTGTTTATACTTGTCTATTTCATCATATGCCTTAATTGGGCTTAAGATGAGTAAGTTAGGCCAAATTAAGTGAAGGAATATCATGGACTGTACACTGATCCGTGCCAGAGAACTCGGGATCCAATTTAGCCTTGATTTTGGCCTAACTTGACATTTCTTGTGAAACCTGAAATTGTAGGTCTCTTCCTTATCTTTCTAGGGACATCAAGATCACCAAAATCCGATATCTGTAGCTCTAGTTATGCTTTGCGCAAGGTAACAAGATCAGGATGTGTGAAAAATCCGAAAATTAACAATGTTTAGGGATTAAGCCCAATAATGTAAAAGCGAAAACAGTGATTGTAAAAGTTGTCGAATTTCCGTCTCTCTCTGGCTTGTGCGGCTGTAAACTGCTATTTTTGCTTGTTAATCCTAACCTAACCCTAGACCAAATTAAGGACCTCTGAATAAGCTTTCCAACAAGGTATCATATGTTAAGTCTCTAAAATGTCTGATGTGCTTTTTCCTAAGTTTTTATGAGAACTAAACATTGGTTAATGATTTAATTAACCTTCATATTGGTTGCTAACCTATCTATCGAGTGTGCAGATTAAATAAGAGAATCATCCGTCCAACACACAAGTGATCGAAACAAACGTCCAGCACTATAGTGATTGAAACGTACGTCCAAAATGCAAGGGATAGAAACTTGCGTCCACTAAAGTGATGAAAGCCCGCGTCTACTAAAGGTATCAGAAGCGCTCGTCCAATGACGTGGCAGATGGAGCTCGTCCATTAAGGAATCAGAATGGCTCGTCCAATGACGTGGCAGATGGAGCTCGTCCATTAAGGAATCAAAATGGCTCGTCCAAGGACGTGGCATTTGGATCTCGTCCATTAAGGTATCAGAAGCGCTCGTCCAATGACGTGGCAGATGAAGCTCGTCCATTAAGGAATCATAAACGCTCGTCCAATGACGTGGCATATGGAGCTCGTCCACTAAAGTAACAGAGGCTCTCGTCCACTAAAGTAACAGAGGCTCTCGTCCACTAAAGTAACAGAGGTTCTTGTCCACTAAAGTAACATAGGCTCTCGTCCACTAAAGTAACAGAAGTGCTCGTCCACTAAAGGTGACAGAAGCGCTCGTCCACACTAGTCTTTGGACTTACTGAGTCCTTATTATGGAGCTCGCCTACTAGCCCGAATGAAAACTCAAATGGCTAGATTGACGCGTTTATTTTCAAGATAGAAGCACTTATATTATGAACGCAAATTCTATAAGGATTATCAGAATGGTATTTCAAGAACCAGAAAGAGACTTGAAGCCTTCTCTCCTACTCAGTTTCACGCTTATCAAGAAAAGTCAGAAGTTACTCTCTCTAGTAACCTTGGATAATCAGAACCAAAGGCCGGTTAAAGAGTGCTCCCAACATGCTTTATTCCCTAGTACCTCTACACGAAAAGGGAAGTGTACTCAACAAAGTACAAAAAGCTCTCTGCATAACTCTGATATAGCTGTATCATGATGCATAAAGCCATGATCCTTCAAGTTTGAGTACAACCAACGTTCCTATTGCATTAATGGCTGCCCAGAACGACTCTATTGCATTTAATGAAGTTCTGCTTGAAGCCAACATCTGAGGGAATGTCTCTAATGGATCCCAAATGCTTGAAGACCACTACTACAGAAGTCGTTGAAGTTGAAGAAGAAGTGAATACACATTGCATTAGAAGCCATTACTCTGCGCATCAATTTTTTCATTCATTCATTCTGTATTCTTCAATCATTTGAAGATATTACGCAGATTTTCCTAAGCTTTACATTTAAACCACTCTCTGAGTGTTAGTGAAAGATCTGTCGTGAGAAGTTGTATTTATTACAAACCAAATCTCTCAAACAATACTTGTCTTTGAGCCTCAAGAGGCTAGGTGTGCATACAATACTTGTTTTGAGCCTGAAGAGGCTAGGTGTGAAAACAATACTTGTTTTGAGCCTGAAGAGGCAAGGTGTGCAAACAATACTTGTCTTTGAGCCTGAAGAGGCTAGGTGTGAAAACAATACTTGAGTCTGTAACCTAATCAGTTAAAGTGGATAAATCTTGGTGCTGCCAAGGACTGGACGTAGCACTTTGTTTTGAAGAGTGAACCGGGATAAATAACTGTGTCAATCTCTCATTCCTTAAACTCTTTAATTGCTTTATTTTTTCTTACGTCTATCAAGTGGTGTGTTTGAAAAAGTCACCCGTTGACACGCTGTCGCGCACGCGCCAAAAAGCGAGCGGTTTACAAAAATATGTAGTTTAGGGAGCGACAACTCAAGTATCGTCTCACAAGGACTCTTGGGTTGTTACTAACACAAAAATCAGTTGGGGGGGGGGGGGGGTTGGATTTAAATGCAAATAAGAAAACAGAACAGAAAATAATGCAAATAAAATAACTATCAAATAGCTAAAAAATGATTAACCTACTGTTCTCAGTTTCCCACTATCATTGGTTTACATAATTCCATGCCCTAAGCAGATTCTAAACCCTTTTCGATTGTAGCATCAATTAACAAGCGAAACCGACGCTACGAGACATATGTTCCTATTCCCGAATTAAGCAAACGGGGTGAAGCACTCATGAACTAAGTGAACATGAACGAACACACGTGAATTAAGTAAACGCGATTAAGTATAGGAACATACAATCATCGAAACAAATCTATACCTATCCTATATAATCCTGAATTAAGCAAACAGAACATACAGAACAAATATTGAAAGAGAATAGCATAAAGTTCAGGAATTACAAAACCTCAAGTGCGGTGGAACCCGATTACAGTAGATTAAACAAAGGAGACTAGTTCTCCATTACAAAAGAAACACAAAATGCTAAACCTACTGTTGCAGCCGCAACTGTGAAAAGAAAAGAAAAGAAAGATGATAGAAGATAAGAAGAGAGAAGATTCTGTCCTACAACAGACTTAAATACAGATTCTGGATTCCGCGAGCTCGCGAGGCGAGCATACCTTCGCGAGGCGAATAATATGAACAGTCTTCAGTGTTTGGCCCTCTCGCGAGGTGATCTTATCATTCGCGAGGCGAGACTCTTCAAATTCCAAAATGTCACAACCGTGACCTTCAACACGGGTAAGCCGTGATGGCTTCTGGTCTTCCAGGGTAGGATTACTTGCGAGGCGAGTCAAGTATTCGCGGGGAGAGACAGAGAGGATTGCATTTTCTGGCACAGTCACGCTCAGGTTCGCGAGGCGAGCAGCCTCTCACTGGGCGAAAAACTCCAAACTGCTTCACTTTATTAACCTGAAAACAAGAATTAACAGTAAGTACTTTATTCGACTCTGAATCAGCTAAATTAACCTAAAAATACTTTAGAGACTCAAAATGCTGCTTGACGACAATCAAGTATAATTTGGGCGAAATCGATATATAATTAGCACAAAACCACGGTCATACTAGCCATAAAACTAGTTGAGCCAGAGGCTGATCAAAATACCCCAAACTTAAACTTTGCATGTCCCCAAGTAAACTAAAACTCAAAAACTCAAAAAGACTCAAGACATGGCAAGCTTAAAAGATTTAATCAACTTTGCACAAATTTCAAGCAAGTCAACAAAATAATTTTTCCTTCAACATCCCCCCCTTTCAAACAAAGCAATCCCCACATTCATTTACTCTAAACATTTGAGAATTTCTACCATTCATGAAATCATTAATCTAAGCAAGGGATCCAAGTTACACACAAGAGGGAGATCACCAAATTCAAACAATCGCCTTCCTCACAAGGGAATTTAGTGTTTCATTCAATCGTTCAGTTTGTCTAGGTTATCAACATTTCACTCAATTCACCTTCCAAGAACACTTCCCATGAATTTGATTTTCATCTCAAAATGGTTCCCACGGAAACATGCATGCAACATCAAAAGGTCTTTTATGGTTGTAATGGGGCCTGGCTAAAGGTAGGATATACAAAGGTACTAGGCTTAAGTCCCTAGGAACTAAGAGAGCATGAAACAGTTTTATACATCGAATTTCCACTCAAGTTCCTTTTTTTTCATTTTTCTTTATGCTTTTGGGTGACTACAGCCTTTTGCTTCAAATAGCCTTTTTGACATTTTTGCACTTTTTATTTTTTTATTTATTTTTTTTCTTTTTCTTTCTTTCTCTTTTTTTTTCACCCCAGAATGACATGTCACGTCCTTGTAGCCACCCCAAACTTAGTTTCTTGCAACCATTCTCTTGATAAGCTTCCATGCTCTCCTAATCCTAAGATCGGGTTCACATGGTCTTTCTAGATTTAGGCTCATAACATAGGGTTATCAAGAAATAATAGGCTAATTAGGCTCAATGGGGCTAACTAGGGAACATGCATTAGGAAGGGTTCAGTTTAGGCTAAGTAGCTATTTACAAAGAAAATTGCCTAAATCATTTGATGCAAGCACATAAACATGCAAACCAAGTAGAGACTCAAGCAAATTCGGGAAAGTGCAACTTGAAAGTGATTCACATAGTTAAAAACATGCTGGAGGCTCAAATCCTCACCTGGACATTTTTGCAAATTGTTTGACCGAGATTCTATCCCCAGTGTGTGCATCCCTTCACCCCAAACTTATCATAAATCATGCAATCACAATAAAATATCTCAAAGTTCAGTTTTCAATTTTTCAAGTGGGGATCAAATTTTCAATTTTCAAAAATTTTTTCTACCTAGGGGAAAACAGTCAACACATAACATGCAATCCATCTATGCAAAATTCAATCAAAACCCAATCAAACTTGCCGACACAAGACTCAACACACATACTCCTGATCTTCTCAAATTATTCAGGAGCTAAAAGAAAACAAAACAAAAATAGAGCAAGGCAAAGCAATTAAAAAGAGTAAGGTTCAGAGAAAACTCATGGGGCGGTTCCACCGGGATCCCACTGTATGTGATACAGCAGCCACGGAATGCTCAAATTGCAATATGATCCTCCCGGATCCCATGGCATGAAGCATAAAGCCCAAATGATAGACAAGGGACGGAAGCTTGCACCATGGTCCCCTAACTTGCAGCCTTGATATGGAGGTGAGCATTTGACAATTATGGTGACCTCGCCAAGTGCGACGAACTTCTCACTCCCTCTTGGGTCAGAGATGACCTCTTTCTCAATAAAGTCCTCCCAATAAAATCGGGGTTCAACCTCTTGGACTGGCCACAGTGTCTTCATATCCAAGGGTGCAAAATCCAGAGGATTGAACTCCATCACTGGTGGTTCCACAGGGGGAGGTGGCAAACAGGCGGAGAGGGTTTCTGGTGCTGCTTCATTTTCTGCACGTTCTTCATTCACTGCACTAACAATTCCATCACCTGTTATACATGCAAAATTCTTAGCACACACCACACAAAGGTTAGAGTTAGTACAATCAACACATATGGTACAATAAACTGAATCAGTAAAGACTTGAATGTCTGGAACTTCAACACACAGTTCATCAATAATAGTTGTTCTTGACACTAAAAATACTTTAGAGACTCAAAATGCTGCTTGACGACAATCAAGTCTAATTTGGGCGAAATCGATATATAATTAGCACAAAACCAAGGTCATACTAGCCATAAAACTAGCTGAGCCAGAGGCTGATCACCCGTCCATCGTGTATTCTTCCACTCGTCCAAATCTTGCTTCTGTTTACGAAGAGATTTCAACTTTGCTTAAATTCTGATAAACACAATTCAACCCCCCTTCTCATGTTTATACTTGTCTATTTCATCATATGCCTTAATTGGGCTTAAGATGAGTAAGTTAGGCCAATTTAAGTGAAGGAACGTCATAGACTGCGCACTAATCCGTGCCAGAGAACTCGGGACCCAATTTAACCTTGATTTTGGACTAATTTGACTATTCTTGTGTAACCTGAAATTGTAGGTCTCTTTCTTATCTTTCTAGGGACAGCAAGATCACCAAAATCTGATCTCTGTAGCTCTAGTTATGCTCCGCGCAAGGCAACATAGTCAGGATGAGTGAAAAATCCAAAAATTAGCAATGTTTAGCAATTAAGCCCAATTAAGCCCACCAATGTAAAAGCAAAAACAATGATTGTAAAAGTTGTCTAAGTTCCGTCTCTCTCTGTCTTGTGCGGCTGTAAACTGCTATTTATTCTTATAACAATGACCTAACCCTAGACCAAATTAAGGGCCTCTGAATAAGCTTTCCAACACGGTATTATATACCTTAATTGGGCTTAAGATGGGTAGATTAGGCCCATTTAAGTGAAGAAACATCATGGACTGTGCACTAATCCACGACAGAGAACTCGTGACCCAATTTAGCCTTGATTTTGGCCAAATTTGACAATTCTTGTGAAACCTAAAATTGTAGGTCTCTTCCTTATCTTTCTAGGTACAACAAGATCACCAAAATTCGATATCTGTAGCCCTAGTTATGTTCTGCCCAAGGCAACAAGGTCAGGATGAGTAAAAAATCCGAAAATTAACAATGTTTAGCAATCAAGCCCAATAATGTAAAAGCAAAAACAATGGTTGTAAAAGTTTTTTAATTTTCATTTCTCTATGGGTTGTATCGTTGTGAACTGCTATTTGGGCTTATTAATCATGACCTAACCCTAGACCAAATTAAGGGCCTCTGAATAAGCTTTCCAACAAGGTATTATATGCCTTAATTGGGCTTAAGATGAGTAAGTTAGGCCCATTTAAGTGAAGGAACATCATGGACTGCGCACTAATCCATGCCATAGAACTCGGGACCCAATTTAGCCTTGATTTTGGCCTAATTTAACAATTCTTGTGAAACCTAAAATTGTAGGTCTCTTCCTTATCTTTCTAGGGACAGCACGATCCCAAAATCCGATATTTGTAGCTCTAGTTATGCTCTGCGCAAGGCAACAAGGTTAGGATGAGTGAAAAATCCGAAAAGTAACAATGTTTAAGAATTAATCCCAATATTGTGAAAGCAAAAACAATGATTGTAAAAGTTGTCTAATTTCCGACTGTCTCTGACTTGTGCTTCTGTAAACTTCTATTTATTCTTATTAATCCTGACCTAACCATAGACCAAATGAAGGGCCTCTGAATAAGCTTTCCAACAAGGTATCATATGCCTTAATTGGGTTTAAGATGAGTAAGTTAGACCCATTTAAGTGAAGGAACATCATGGATTACGCACTGATCCGCACCAGAGAACTCGGGACCCAATTTAGCCTTGATTTTGGCCTAATTTTCCAACTCTAGTGAAACCTAAAATTGTAGTTATCTTCCTTATCTTTCTAGGGACAACAAGATCACCAAAATCCGATATATGTATCTCTAGTTATGCTCTGCGGAAGGCAACAAGGTCAGGATGAGTTAAAAATCCAAAAATTAACAATGTTTAGCAATTAAGCCCAATAATGTAAAAACAAAAACAATGATTGTAAAAGTTGTCTAAGTTCCACCTCTCTCTGGCTTGTCCGGCTGTAAACAACTATTTATTCTTATTAATACTGACCTAACCCTAGACCAAATTAAGGGCCTCTGAATATGATTTCCAACAAGGTATCATATGCCTTAATTGGGCTTAAGATGGGTAAGTTAGGCCCATTTAAGTGAAGGAAGATCATGGACTGCGCACATGTCCGAGCCAGAGAACTCGGGACCCAATTTAGCTTTGATTTTGGCCTAATTTGACAATTCTTTTGATACCTGAAATTGTAGGTCTCTTCTTTATCTTTCTAGGGACAGCAAGATCACCAAAATCCGATACTTGTAGCTATAGTTATGTTCTGCGCAAGGCAACAAGGTCAGGATGAGTGAAAAATCCGAAAATTAACAATGTTTAGCAATTAAGCCCAATTAGCCCCATAATGTAAAAGCAAAATCAATGATGGTAAAAGTTGTCTAATTTCCGTTTCTCTATGGCTTGTCCGGCTGTAAACTGCTATTTATGCTTATTAATCCGGACCTAACCCTAGACCATATTAAGGGACACCGAATAAGCTTTCCAACAAGGTATCATATGCCTTAATTGGGCTTAAGATGAGTAAGTTAGGCCCATTTAAGTGAAGTAACATCATGGACTGCACACCGATCCGCGCCAGAGAACTGGGGACCCAATTTAGCCTTGATTTTGGCCTAATTTGACAATTCTTGTGAAACCTGAAATTGTAGGCCTCTTCCTTATTTTTCTAGGGACAGCAAGATCACCAAAATCCGATATTTGTAGCTCAAGTTATGCTCTGTGCAAGGCAACAAGGTCAGGATGAGTGAAAAATCCGTAAATTAACAATGTTTCGCAATTAAGCCCAATAATGTAAAAGCAAAAACAATGATTGTAAAAATTGTCTAATTTTAATCTCTGTCTGGCTTGTGCGGCTGTAAACTTCGATTTATGATAATTAATCCTGACCTAACCCTAGACCAAACTAAGGGACTCCGAATAAGCTTTCCAACAAGGTATAGTATGTCTTAATTGGGCTTAAGATGAGTAAGTTAAACCCATTTAAGTGAAGGAACATCATGGACTGCATACTGATCCGCGCCAGAGAACTCTGGACCCAATTTAGCCTTGATTTTGGCCTAATTTGACAATTCTCGTGACACCTGAAATTGTAGGTCTCTTCCTTATCTTTCTAGGGAAAGCAAGATCACCAAAATCTGATATCTATAGCTCAAGTAATGCTCTGCACAAGGCATAAGGTCAGGATGAGTGAAAAATCCGAAAATTAACAATCTTTAGCAATTAAGCCCAATAATGTAAAAGCGAAAACAGTGATTGTAAAAGTTGTCTAATTTCCGTCTCTCTGACTTGTGCGGATGTAAAATTCTATTTATGCTTATTAATCCTGACCTAATCCTAGACCAAATTAAGGGCCTCTGAAAAAGCTTTCCAACAAGGTATCATATGCCTTAATTGGGCTTAAGATGAGTAAGTTTGCCCATTTAAGTGAAGGAACATCATTGACTGCCCACTGATCCGCGCCAGAGAACTCAAGACCCAATTTAACATTGATTTTGGCCTAATTTGACAACTCTTTTGAAACCTGAAATTGTAGGTCTCTTCCTTATCTTGCTAGGGACAACAAGAAAACTAAAATCCGATATTTGTAGCTCTAGTTATGCTCTGCGCAAGGTAACAAGATCAGGATGTGTGAAAAATCCGAAAATTAACAATGTTTAGGAATTAAGCCCAATAATGTAAAAGCGAAATAGTGATTGTAAAAGTTGTCTAATTTCCGTCTCTCTCTGGCTTGTGCGGCTGTAAACTGCTATTTTTGCTTGTTAATCCTGACCTAACCCTAGACCAAATTAAGGACCTCTGAATAAGTTTTCCAATAAGGTATCATATGTTAAGTCTCTAAAATGTCTGATGTGCTTTTACCTAAGTTTTTATGAGAATTAAACATTGGTTAATGATTTAATTAACCTTTATATTGGTTGCTAACCTATCTATCGAGTGTGCAGATTAAATAAGAGAATCATCCGTCCAACACACAAGTGATTGAAACAAACGTCCAGCAATATAGTGATTGAAACTAACGCACGTCCAAAACACAAGAGATAGAAACTTGCGTCCACTAAAGTGATGAAAGTCCGCGTCTACTAAAGGTATCAAAAGCGCTCGTCCAATGACGTGGCAGATGGAGCTCGTCCATTAAGGAATCAGAATGGCTCATCCAATGACGTGGCAGATGGAGCTCGTCCATTAAGGTATCAGAAGCGCTCGGCCAATGACGTGGCAGATAAAGCTCGTCCATTAAGGAATCAGAATGGCTCGTTGAAGAGTGTGATTTCACCTCATCTTTGTCCATCATTTTGCATGCATTATCATGTAGTTTAGGCATATTTTTATTAGATTTTAGTTTAATTTTTCTTTGGAACGGGTAAGGCGGTTTTCGTGTGTTGTTTTGCAGAAATCAAGGGTAAAATGCTCAAGATCAACCATGATGGAGTTTGGATGAAGATGGAGCTTTAAAAGTGAAGAAAATAAGCCAAACAGAGCCCATCACAGCCTAGCCGTGATGCCCATCACGGCCATGATCGAGTAAAACTGAAAAGAAAGAAGGCTAAAGTCAGAAACTGTCAGGGCCAGGCCATGATGGCCATCACGGCCGTGATGGCCATCACGGCAAGGACGTGATGAGCATCACGGCCATGACAGACCAACCAGTGAAGAATTTTCAAGGCAGAATCCGTCACGGCCAGGCCGTGATAGCCATCACGGCCGTGACGCGTATTACTTGGCTCAGAAGTAACAGCAGTGGATCTAAATTGAGTTGGATTAGGACTCTAACTGCCCAATTCTATAAATAAGGGACCAGGCAGAGGCAGAAAACATCAGACCTTTGGGGCTACTACTCTAGGCATAGATTTAGGATCTCTTTCTTCTTCTCCTTCTTCTCTTAGTTATTTTCATGTTATTTGTAATCATGCCTGTCATCTCCATGGCAAGGCGTGAGTAGTAGCATAGTTTCTAGGGATTAGGGCTCTGCCCAAGTTTGTTTATGATGTAAATTTGATGTAAACTCTTTGTTAATTACGATTTGCTTTAGATCTGATTTCTAGTGTTTAATCAATCGTAAAATCGGCGACCGCTTATTTGCGTGACGTAGACGTTCTAAGGAGGAACCTAGCGGTGAACTTAGGATTTCTAGTGTGTTTCAATCGTAAAGCCTGGCAGCCACTGGTTTGTGAGATGTGAATGATCCAAGGAGGAACCTAGCGGTGAACTTAGGTTATTTGCATGACTGAGACATTTCAAGGAGGAACCTAGCGGTGAACTTGGGTGTCGGACCTATAGAAGTCAGACTTGGGACTGAAATCACGAGAGTTAGAAGCCGTCCCTCGAGGAGCAACGAGTTGTCACGGAACGCAAAGGGTCCAATTGGGACGCACCACGAGAGAGGGTCGGTCAATTGGGCACGCTTAACCCGAGAGAGCAAGCTATCGAGGAAAACCCCCAAGCAATTCAATCAACAAAGGTAAATCAGATTAGCAACATAAACAACCTCAAAGGTAACCCAAACCCAAACCGTAACAAAACCCCAAAACAATGTTCTTAATTTTCCCCATCAACTAAATTCAATCAAAACATTCCCA
>JAUPTC010000011.1:5675671-5697671 GCA_030762895.1 Sophora flavescens | reverse complement strand
ATCTTTCTAGGGACAAGAAGATCACCAAAATCGATATCTATAGCTCTAGTTATGCTCTGTGCAAGATAACAAGGTCAGAATGAGTGAAAAATCCGAAAATTAACAATGTCTAGCAATTAAGCCCAAATAAAGCCCAATAATGTAAAAACAAAAACCATGATTGTAAAAGATGTCTAATTTTCGTCTCTCTCTGCCTTGTGAGGCTATAATTTGCTATTTATGCTTACTAATCCTGACCTAACCCAAGACCAAATTAAGGGCCTCTGAATAATCTTTCCAACAAGCTATCATATGCCTTAATTGGGATTAAGATGAGTAAGTTAGGCCCATTTAATTGAAGGAACATCGTGGACTGCATACTGATCCGCGCCTGAAAACTCGGCAGCCAATTTATCCTTGAATTTTTCCTAATTTGACAATTCTTGTTAAACCAGAAATTGTAGGTCTCTTCCTTATCTTTCTAGGGACATCAAGATCACCAAAATCCGATATATGTAGCTCTAGTTATGCTCTGCGCAAGGCAACAATGTCAGGATGAGTGAAAAATCCGAAAATTAACAATGTTCAGCAATTAAGCCCAATAATGTAAAATCTAAAACAATGATTGTAAAAGTTGTCTAATTTTCGTCTCTCTCTGGCATGTGCGACTGTAAACTGCTATTTGTGCTTATTAATCGTTACCTAACCCTAGACCAAATTAAGGGCTTCTGAATAAGCTTTCAACAAGGTATCATATGCCTCATTTGGGCTTAAGATGAGTAAGTTAGGCCCATTTAAGTGAAGGAACATCATGGACTGCACACTGATTCGCGCCAGAGAACCCGACACCCAATTTTACCTTTATTTTGGCCTAATTTGACTATTCTTGTAACATGAAATTGTAGGTCTCTTCATTATTTTTCTAGGGACAGCAAGATCACCAAAATTCGATATCTGTAGCTCTAGTTATGCTCTGTGCAAGGCAACAATGTCTGGATGAGTGAAAAATCCGAAAATTAACAATGTACAGCAATTAAGCCCAATAATGTAAAAGCAAAAACAATGATTGTAAAAGTTGTCTAATTTTCGTCTCTCTCTGGCTTCTGAGGCTGTAAACTGCTATTTATGCTTATTAATCCTGACCTAACACTAGACCAAATTAAGGGCCTCTGAATAAGCTTTCCAACAAGGTATCATATGCCTTAATTGGGCATAAGATGAGTAAGTTAGGCCCATTTAAGTGAAGGAACATCATGGACTGCACACTGATTCGCGCCAGGGAACACGGGACCCAATTTTACCTTGATTTTGGCCTAATTTGACAATTCTTGTGAACATGAAATTGTAGGTCTCTTCCTTATCTTTCTAGGGACAGCAAGATCACCAAAATCCGATATCTGTAGCTCTAGTTATGCTCTGTGCAAGGCAACGATGTCAGGATGAGTGAAAAATCCGAAAATTAACAATGTTCAGCAATTAAGCCAATAATGTAAAATCTAAAACAATGATTGTAAATGTTGTCTAATTTTCGTCTCTATCTGGTATGTGCGGCTGTAAACTGCTATTTATGCTTATTAATCGTTACCTAACCCTATACCAAATTAAGGGCTTCTGAATAAGATTTCCAATAAGGTATCATATGCCTCAATTGGGCTTAAGATGAGAAAGTTAGACCCATTTAAGTGAAGGAACATCATTGACTGCACACTGATTCGCGCCAGAGAATCCGGGACCCGGGACCCTATTTTACCTTTATTTTGGCATAATTTAACAATTCTTGTGAAACCTGAAATTGTAGGTCTCTTCCTTATCTTTCTAGGGACAACAAGATCACCAAAATCCGATATTGTAGCTCTAGTTATGCTCTGCGCAAGGCAACAAGGTCAGGATGAGTGAAAAATCCGAAAAATAACAACGTTTAGCAATTAAGCCCAATAATGTAAAACCAGAAAAAAATGATTGTAAAAGTTGTCTAATTTCCGTATCTCTCAGCCTTGTGCGGCTGTAAACTACTATTTATGCTTATTAATCCTGACCTAAACGTAGATCAAATTAAGGGCCTCTGAATAAGCTTTCCAACAAGGTATCATATGCCTGAATTGGGCTTAAGATGAGTAAGTTAGGCCGATTTAAGTGAAGGAACATCATGGACTGCACACTGATCTGCGCCAGAGAACTCGCTACCCAATTAGCCTTGATTTTGTCCTAATTTGACAATTCTTGTGAAACCTGAATTTGTAGGTCTCTTCCGTATCTTTCTAGGGACAGCAAGATCACCAAAATCCGATATCTGTACCTCTAGTTATGCTCTGCGCAAGACAACAAGGTCAGAATGAGTGAAAAATCCGAAAATTAATAATGTCTATCAATTAAGCCCAAATAAAGCCCAATAATGTAAAAACAAAAACAATGATTGTAAAAGTTGTCTAATTTTCGTCTCTCTCTGCCTTGTGAGGCTGTAATTTGCTATTTATGCTTATTAATCCTGACATAACCCTAGACCAAATTAAGGGCCTCTGAATAAGCTTTCCAACAAGCTATCATATGTCTTAATTGGGCTTAAGATGAGTAAGTTAGGCCCATTTAATTGAAGGAACATCGTGGACTGCATACTGATCCGCGCCTGAAAACTCGGCAGCCAATTTATCCTTGAATTTTGCCTAATTTGACAATTCTTGTCAAACCTGAAATTGTAGGTCTCTTCCTTATCTTTCTAGGGACATCAAGATCACCAAAATCCGATATATGTAGCTCTAGTTATGCTCTGTGCAAGGCAACAATGTCAGGATGAGTGAAAAATCCGAAAATTAACAATGTTCAGCAATTAAGCCCAATAACGTAAAATCTAAAACAATGATTGTAAAAGGTGTCTAATTTTCGTCTCTCTCTGGCATATGCGGCTATAAAGTGCTATTTGTGCTTATTAATCGTTACCTAACCCTAGACCAAACTAAGGGCTTCTGAATAAGCTTTCAACAACGTATCATATGCCTCAATTGGGCTTAAGATGAGTAAGTGAGGCCCATTTAAGTGAAGGAACATCATGGACTGCACACTGATTTGCGCCAGATAACCCAGGACCCAATTTTACCTTTATTTTGGCCTAATTTGACTATTCTTGTGAAACATGAAATTGTAGGTCTCTTCCTTATTTTTTTAGGGACAGCAATATCACCAAAATCCGATATCTGTAGCTCTAGTTATGCTCTGTGCAAGGCAACAATGTCTGGATGAGTGAAAAATCCGAAAATTAACAATGTTCAGCAATTAAGCCCAAAAATGTAGAAGCAAAAACAATGATTGTAAAAGTTGTCTAATTTTCGACTCTCTCTGGCTTCTGCGGCTGTAATCTTCTATTTATGCTTATTAATCCTGACCTAACACTAGACCAAATTAAGGGCCTCTGAATAAGCTTTCCAGCAAGGTATCATATGCCTTAATTGGGCTTAAGATGAGTTGGTTTGGCCCATTTAAGTGAAGGAACATCATGGACTGCACACTGATTCGCGCCAGGGAACACGGGACCCAATTTTACCTTGATTTTGGCCTAATTTGACAATTCTTGTGAAACATGAAATTGTAGGTCTCTTCCTTATCTTTCTAGGGACAGCAAGATCACCAAAATCCGATATCTGTAGCTCTAGTTATGCTCTGTGCAAGGCAACAATGTCAGGATGAGTGAAAAATCCGAAAATTAACAATGTTCAGCAATTAAGCCCAATAATGTAAAATCTAAAACAATGATTGTAAAAGTTGTCTAATTTTCGCCTCTCTCGGCATGTGCGGCTGTAAACCGCTATTTATGCTTATTAATCGTTACCTAACCCTAGACCAAATTAAGGGCTTCTGAATAAGCTTTCCAACAAGGTATCATATGCCTCAATTGGGCTTAAGATGAGTAAGTTAGGCCCATTTAAGTGAAGGAACATCATGGACTGCACACTGATTCGCCCGAGAAGAACCCGGGACCCAATTTTACCTTTATTTTGGCATAATTTAACTATTCTTGTGAAACATTAAATTGTAGGTCTCTTCCTTATTTTTCTAGGGACAACAAGATCACCAAAATCCGATATCTGTAGCTCTAGTTATGCTCTGTGCAAGGCAACAATGTTTGGATGAGTGAAAAATCCGAAAATTAACAATGTTCAGCAATTAAGCCCAATAATGTAAAAGCATAAAAAAATGATTGTAAAAGTTGTCTAATTTCCACGTATCTCTTGCTTGTGCGGCTGTAAACTACTATTTATGCTTATTAATCATGGCCTAACCCTAGACAAAATTAAGGGCCTCTGAATAAGCTTTCCAACAAGGTATCATATGCCTTAATTGGGCTTAAGATGTGAAAGTTAGGCCCATTTTAGTGAAGGAACATCAAGGACTGCACACTGATTCGCGCCAGAGAACACGGGAGCCAATTTTACCTTGATTTTGACCTAATTTGACAATTCTTGTGAAACATGAAATTGTAGGTCTCTTCCTTATCTTTATAGGGACAAGCAAGATCACCAAAATCCGATATACGTAGCTCTAGTTATGGTCTCGCGCAAGGCAACAATGTCGGATGAGTGAAAAATCCGAAAATAAACAATGTTTAGCAATTAAGCCCAATTAAGCCCAATAATGTAAAAGCAAAAACAATGATTGTAAAAGTTGTCTAATTTCCGTCCCTCTCTCGGCTTGTGCGGCTGTAAACTGTTATTTATGCTTTTTAATCGAGACCTAACCCTAGACCAAACTAAGGGATCTGAATAAGCTTTCCAACAAGCTATCATATGCCTTAATTGGGCTTAAAATGAGAAGTTAGGCCCATTTAAGTGAAGGAACATCATGGACTGCGCACTGATCCGCGCCAGAGAACTTGGGATCCAATTTAGCCTTGATTTTTTCCTATTTTGACAATTCTTGTGAACCCTGAAATTGTAGGGGTCTTCCTTATCTTTCTAGGGACAACAAGATCACCAAAATCCGATATCTGTAGCTCTAGTTATGCTCTGCGCAAGGCAACAAGGTCAGGATGAGTGAAAAATCCGAAAATTTACAATGTTTAGCAATTAACCCAATAATGTAAAAGCAAAAACAAAGATTGTAAAAGTTGTCTAATTTCCATCTCTCTCTGGCTTTTGCGCCTGTAAACTGCTATTTATGCTTATTAATCCAGACCTAACCCAAGACCAAATTAAGGGCCTCTGAATAAGCTTTCCAACAAGGTATCATATGCCTTAATTGGGCTTAAGATGAGTAAGTTAGGCCGATTTAAGTGAAGGAACATCATGGACTGCACACTGATCCGCGCCAGAGAACTCAGGACACAATTTTGCCTTTATTTTGGCCTAATTTGACAATTCTTGTGACACTTGAAATTGTAGGTCTCTTCCTTATCTTTCTAGGGACAGCAAGATCATCAAAATCCGATATCTGTAGCTCTAGTTATGCTATGTGCAAGGCAACAATGTCAGGATGAGTGAAAAATCCGAAAAATAACAATGTTTAGCAATTAAGCCCAAAAATGTAAATGCTAAAACAATGACTGTAAAAGTTGTCTAATTTCCGTCTATCTCAGGCTTGTGCGGCTGTAAACTGCTATTTATGCTTATTAATCATGGCCTAACCCTAGACCAAATTAAGGGCCTATGAATAAGCTTTCCAACAAGGTATCATATGCCTCAATTGGGCTTAAGATGAGTAAGTTAGGCCCATTTAAGTGAAGGAACATCATGAACTACGCACTGATACATGCCAGAGAACTCGGGACCCAATTTAGCCTTGATTTTGGCATAATTTGACAATTCTTGTAAAACCTGAAATTGTAGGTCTCTTCCTTATCTTTCTAGGGACAACAAGATCACCAAAAGCGATATCTGTCACTCTAGTTACGCTCTGCGCAAGGCAACTAATGTCGGGATGAGTGAAAAATCCGAAAATTAACAATGTTTAGCGATTAAGCCCAATTAAGCCTAATAATGTAAAAAGTAAAAACAAGGATTGTAAAGTTGTCTAATTTCCGTCTCTATCTGGGTAGTGCAGCTTTAAACGGCTATCTTTACTTATTAATCCCGACCTATCCCTAGACCAAATTAAGGGCCTCTCGAATAAGATTTCCAACAAGGTATCATATGCCTTAATTGGGCTTACTATTAGTAAGTTAGGCCCATTTAAGTGAAGGAACATCATGGATGCATGACCGATCCTAGGCATATAACTCGGGACCCAATTTAGCCATGATTTTGGCCTCGATTTAACAATTCTTGTGAAACCTGAAATTGTAGGTCCCTTCCTTATCTTTCTAGGGACAGCAAGATCACCAAAATCCGATATTTGTAGCTCTAGTTATGCTCTGCGCAAGGCAACAAGGCCAGGATGAGTGAAAATCTGAAAATTAACAATGTTTAGCAATTAAGCCCAATTAAGCCCAATAATGTAAAAGCAAAAACAATGATTGTAAAAGTTGTCTAATTTCCGCCTCTCTGGCTTGTGCGGCTGTAAACTGCTATTTATGCTTATTAATCATTACCTAACACTAGACCAAATTAAGGGCCTCTGAATAAGCATTCCAACAAGGTATCATATTCGTTAATTGGGCTTAAGATGAGTGAGTTAGGCACATTTAAGTGAAGGAACATCATGGACAGCACATTGATTCGCGCCAGAGATCACAGGACCTAATTTTACCTTGATTTTGGCCTAATTTGACAATTCTTCTGAAACCTGAAATTTTAGGTCTCTTCCTTAGCTTTATAGGGACATCAAGATCATCAAAATCCGAAATTTGTAGCTCTAGTTATGCTATGTGCAAGGCAACAATGTCAGGATGAGTGAAAAATCAAAAATTAACAATATTTAGCAATTAAGCCCAATAATGTAAATGCAAAAACAATGATTGTAAAAGTTATCTTATTTCCGTCTCTCTCTGGCTTCTGCGGATGTAAACTGCTATTTATGCTTATTAATCATGACCTGTCACTAGACCAAATTAAGGGCCTCTGAATAAGCTTTCCAACAAGGTATCATATGCCTTAATTGGGCTTAAGATGAGTAAGTTAGGCCCATTTAGGTGAAGGAACATCATGGATTGCACACTAATTCGCTCAGGGGAACACGGGACCCAATTTTACCTTGATTTTGGCCTAATTTTACAATTCTTGTGAAACATGAAATTGTAGGTCTCTTCCATATCTTTCTAGGGACAACAAGATCACCAAAATTCGATATTTGTAGCTCTAGTTATGCTCTGCGGAAGGCAACAAAGTCGGATGAGTGAAAAACCGAAAATTAACAATGTTTAGCAATTAAGCCCAATAACGTAAAACCAAAAACAATGATTGTTAAAGTTGTCTAATTTCTGTCTCTCTCTGGCTTGTGTGGCTGTAAACTGCTATTTATGCTTATTAATCCTGACCTAAACCTAGACCTAATTAAGGGCCTCTGAATAAGCTTTCCAACAAGGAATCATATGCCTTAATTGGGCTTAAGATGAGTAAGTTAGGCACATTTAAGTGAAGGAACATCAAGGACTGCGCACTGATCCATTCCAGGGAACTCAGGACCCAATTTAGCCTTGATTGGTGCTTAATTTGACAATTCTTTTGAAACCTGAAATTGATGGTCTCTTCCTTAGCTTTATAGGGACAGCAAGATCACCAAAATCTGATATCTGTAGCTCTAGTTATGTTCTCACGCAGGCAACAAGTTCAGGATGAGTTAAAAATCTGAAAATTAACAAAGTTTAGCAATTAAGCCCAAAAAGTAAAAAGCAAAAACAATGATTGTAAAAGTTTTCTATTTTGCGTCTCTCTCTGGCATTTGCGGCTATAAACTGCTATTTATGCTTACTAATCCTAACCTAACCCTCGCCAAATTATGGGCCTCTGAATAAGCTTTCCAACAAGGTATCATATGCCTTAATTGGGCTTAAGATGAGTAAGTTAGGCGTATTTAAGCGAAGGAACATCATGGACTCGCGTGACCGATCCGTGCTAGGGAACTCGGACCCAATTTAGCCTGGATTTTGGCCTAATTTGACAATTCTTGTGAAACCTGTAATTGTTGGTCTCTTCCTTATCTTTCTAGGGACAGCAAGATCACCAAAATACGATATTTGTAGCTCTAGTTATGTTCTCACACGGCAACAAGGTCAGGAAGAGTGAAAAATCCCAAAATTAACAATGTTTAGCAATTAAGCCTAATAATGTAAAAGCAAAAACAATGATTGTAAAAGTTATCTAATTTCCGTCTCCCTCTTGCTTTTGCGGCTGTAAACTGCTATTTATATTTATTGATCCTGACCTAACCCTTGACTAAATTAAGGGCCTCGGAATAAGCTTTCCAACTAGGTATCATATGAAATAATTGGGCTTAAGATGAGTAAGTTAGGCACATTTAATAGAAGGAACATCATGGATCGCAAGACCGATCCGTGCCGGAGAACTTGGGACCCAATTTAGCCTTCATTTTGGGCTAATTTGACAATTCTTGTGATACCTGAAATTGTAGGTCTCTTCCTTATCTTTCTAGGGACAGCAAGATCACCAAAATCCAATATGTGTATCTCTAGTTTTGCTCTGCGCAAGGCAACAAGGTCAGGATGAGTGAAAAATCTGAAAATTAACAATGTTTAGCATTTAAGCCCAATTAAGGCCAATAATGTAAATATAAAAACAATGATTTTAAAAGTTGTCTAATTTTCGTCTCTCTCTGCTTGATCGGCTGTAAACTGTTATTTATGCTTATTAATCCTGACCTAACCCTAGACCAAATTAAGGGCCTCTGAATAAGCTTTCCAACAAGGTATCATATGCATTAATTTGGCTTAAGATGAGTAAGTTAGGCCCATTTAAGTAAAGGAACATCATTGACTGCGCACTGAACCGCGCCAGAAAACTCGGGACCCAATTTAGCCTTGATTTTAGCCTAATTTGACAATTCTTGTGAAAACTGGAATTGTAGGTCTCTTCCTTATCTTTCTAGGGACAACAAGATCACCAAAATCTGATATCTGTAGCTCTAGTTATGTTCTACGCAGGGCAACAAGTTTAGGATGAGTGAAAAATCCGAAAATTAACAATGTTTAGCAATTAAGCCCAATAATGTAAAAGCAAAAACAATGATTGTAAAAGTTGTCTAATTTGCGTCTCTCTCTGGCTTTTGCGGTTGTAAACTGCTATTTATTCTTATTAATCCTGACCTAACCCTAGACCAAATTAAGGGCCTCTGAATAAGCTTTCCAACAAGGTATCATTTGCCTTTATTGGGCTTAAGATGAGTAATTTAGGCCCATTTAAGTGAAGGAACATCATGGACTACATACTGATTAGCGCCAGAGAACACAGGACCCAATTTTACCTTGATTTTGGCCTAATTTGACAATTCTTCTGAAACATGAAATTGTAGGTCTCTTCCTTATCTTTCTAGGGACAGCAAGATCATCAAAATCCGATATCTGTAGGTCTAGTTATGCTATGTGCAAGGCAACAATGTCAGGATGAGTGAAAAATCAAAAAATTAACAATGTTTAGCAATTAAGCCCAATAATGTAAAAGCAAAAACAATGATTGTAAAAGTTGTCTTATTTCCGTCTCTCTCTGGCTTCTGTGGATGTAAACTGCTATTTATGCTTATTAGTCATGACCTAACACTAAACCAAATTAAGGGCCTCTGAATAAGCTTTCCAACAAGGTATCATATGCCTTAATTGGGCTTAAGATGAGTAAGTTAGGCCCATTTAAGTAAAGGAACATCATTGATCACAAGACTGAACCACGCCGTAAAATTCGGGACCCAATTTAGCCTTGATTTTTGCCTAATTTGACAATTCTTGTGAGAACTGGAATTGTTGGTCTCTTCCTTATCTTTCTAGGGACAACAAGATCACCAAAATCCGATATTTGTAGCTCTAGTTATGCTCTGCGGAAGGCAACAAAGTCAGGATGAGTGAAAAATCCGAAAATTAACAATGTTTAGCAATTAAGCCCAATAATGTAAAACCAAAAACAATGATTGTTAAAGTTGTCTAATTCTGTCTCTCTCTCTGGCTTGTGTGGCTGTAAACTGCTATTTATGCTTATTAATCCTGACCTAAACCTTGACCTAATTAAGGGCCTCTGAATAAGCTTTCCAACAAGGAATCATATGCCTTAATTGGGCTTAAGATGAGTAAGTTAGGCACATTTAAGTGAAGGAACATCAAGGACTGCGCACTGATCCATTCCAGGGAACTCGGGACCCAATTTAGCCTTGATTGGTGCTTAATTTGACAATTCTTTTGAAACCTGAAATTGATGGTCTCTTCCTTAGCTTTATAGGGACAAAGAAGATCACCAACATCTGATATCTGTAGCTCTAGTTATGTTCTGCACAGGGCAACAAGTTCAGGATGAGTTAAAAATCTGAAAATTAACAATGTTTAGCAATTAAGCCCAATAAAGTAAAAGCAAAAAACAATGATTGTAAAAGTTTTCTATTTTGCGTCTCTCTCTGGCATTTGCGGCTGTAAACTGCTATTTATGCTTACTAATCCTAACCTAACCCTAGGTCAAATTATGGGCCTCTGAATAAGCTTTCTAACAAGGTATCATATGCTTTAATTGGGCTTAAGATGAGTAAGTTAGGCGTATTTAAGTGAAGAACATCATGGATCGCAGACCGATCCGTGCCCGGGGAACTCGGGACCCAATTTAGCCCCGGATTTTGGCCTAATTCGAAAATTCTTGTGAAACCCGTAATTGTTGGTCTCTTCTTTATCTTTCTAGGGACAAGCAAGATCACCAAAATACGATATTTGTAGCTCTAGTTATGTTCTGCGCCGGGCAACAAGGTTAGGATGAGTGAAAAATCCCAAAATTAACAATGTTTAGCAATTAAGCCCAATAATGTAAAAGCAAAAACAATGATTGTAAAAGTTATCTAATTTCCGTCTCCCTCTTGCTTTTGCGGCTGTAAACTGCTATTTATGTTTATTGATCCCGACCTAACCCTAGACAAAATTAAGGGCCTCTGAATAAGCTTTCCAACAAGGTATCATATGCAATAATTGGGCTTAAGATGAGTAAGTTAGGCACATTTAAGTGAAGGAACATCATGGATCACAGGACCGATCCGTGCCAGAGAACTCGGGACCCAATTTAGCCTTGATTTTGGGTAATTTGACAATTCTTGTGATACCTGAAATTGTAGGTCTCTTCCTTATCTTTCTAGGGACAGCAAGATCACCAAAATCCAATATGTGTATCTCTAGTTATGCTCTGCGCAAGACAACAAGGTCAGGATGAGTGAAAAATCTGAAAATTAACAATGTTTAGCATTTAAGCCCAATTAAGGCCAATAATGTAAATATAAAAACAATGATTTTAAAAGTTGTCTAATTTCCGTCTCTCTCTGCTTGTGCGGCTGTAAACTGTTATTTATGCTTATTAATCCTAACCTAACCCTAGACCAAATTAAGGGCCTCTGAATAAGCTTTCCAACAAGGTATCATATGCCTTAATTTGGCTTAAGATGAGTAAGTTAGGCCCATTTAAGTAAAGGAACATCATTGACTGCGCACTGAACCGCGCCAGAAAACTCGGGACCCAATTTAGCCTTGATTTTTGCCTAATTTGACAATTCTTGTGAAAACTGGAATTGTAGGTCTCTTCCTTATCTTTCTAGGGACAGCAAGATCACACAAAATCTGA
The DNA here is from genome assembly GCA_030762895.1 of Sophora flavescens. Lineage (NCBI taxonomy): Eukaryota > Viridiplantae > Streptophyta > Magnoliopsida > Fabales > Fabaceae > Sophora > Sophora flavescens. The sequence continues at coordinate 5,686,020 of JAUPTC010000011.1, read as the reverse complement.
TATCTGTAGCTCTAGTCATGTTCTGCGCATGGCAACAAGTTTAGGATGAGTTAAAAATCCGAAAATTAACAATGTTTAGCAATTAAGCCCAATAATGTAAAAGCAAAAACAATGATTGTAAAAGTTGTCTAATTTGCGTCTCTCTCTGGCTTTTGCGGTTGTAAACTGCTATTTATTCTTATTAATCCCGACCCAACCCTAGACCAAATTAAGGGCCTCTCAATAAGCTTTCCAACAAGGTATCATTTGCCTTAATTGGGCTTAAGATGAGTAATTTAGGCCCATTTAAGTGAAGGAACATCATGGACTACATACTCGATTCGTGCCAAAGAACACATGACCCAATTTTACCTTGATTTTGGCCTAATTTGACAATTCTTCTCGAAACATGAAATTGTAGGTCTCTTCCTTATCTTTCTAGGGACAGCAAGATCATCAAAATCCGATATCCGTAGGTCTAGTTATGCTATGTGCAAGGCAACAATGTAGGATGAGTCAAAAATCAAAAAATTAACAATGTTTAGCAATTAAGCCCAATAATGTAAAAAGCAAAAACAATGATTGTAAAAGTTGTCTTATTTCCGTCTCTCTTCTGGCTTCTGCAGATGTAAACTGCTATGTATGCTTATTAGTCATGACCTAACACTAAACCAAATTAAGGGCCTCTGAATAAGCTTTCCAACAAGGTATCATATGCCTTAATTGGGCTTAAGATGAGTAAGTTAGGCCCATTTAAGTAAAGGAACATCATTGATCGCAGACCGAACCGCGCCTAAAAACTCGGGACCCAATTTAGCCTTGATTTTTGCCTAATTTGACAATTCTTGTGAAAACTGGAATTATAGGTCTCTTCTTTATCTTTCTAGGGACAACAAGATCACCAAAATCCGATATTTGTAGCTCTAGTTATGCTCTACGAAGGCAACAAAGTCGATGAGTGAAAAATCCGAAAATTAACAATGTTTAGCAATTAAGCCCAATAACATAAAACCAAAAACAATGATTGTTAAATGTGTCCAATTTCTGCCTCTCTCGGCTTGTGTGGCTGTAAACTGCTATTTATGCTTATTAATCCTCGACCTAAACCGAGACCCAACTAAGGGCCTCCAATAAGCTTTCCAACAAGGAATCATATGCCTTAATTGGGCTTAAGATGAGTAAGTTAGGCACATTTAAGTGAAGGAACATCAAGGACTGCGCACTGATCCATTCCAGGGAACTCGGGACCCAATTTAGCCTTGATTGGTGCTTAATTTGACAATTCTATTGAAACCCGAAATTGATGGTCTCTTCCTTAGCTTTATAGGGACAAAGCAAGATCACCAAAATCTGATATCCGTAGCTCTAGTTATGTTCTCAAGCAGGCAACAAGTTCAGGATGAGTTAAAAATCAGAAAATTAAGCCCAATAATGTAAAAGCAAAAACAATGATTGTAAAAGTTTTCTAATTTGCGTCTCTCTCTGGAATTTGCGGCTGTAAACTGCTATTTATGCTTACTATTCCTAACCTAACCCTAGGCCAAATTATGGGCCTCGAATAAGCTTTCCAACAAGGTATCATATGCCTTAATTTGGCTTAAGATGAGTAAGTTAGGCCCATTTAAGTAAAGGAACATCATGGACTGTGATTAGCCTCTGGCTCATATAGTTTTATGGCTAGTATGACCAGGGTTTTGTGCAAATTATATCCTATTTTCACCCAAATTAGATTAGATTGTCCTCAAGCAAGGTTTTGAGTCTCTAAAGTAGTTTTATGTTAATTTAGCCAGTTTTTGAGTCAAATAATACACTTATAATCGTGTCTTTGTTTTCAGTGTTAAGTTGGAAGTCAAGAGAATAAAGAAACAAATGATTCGCCTCGCGAGATTTTCTTCGCCTCGCGAACCTCGGGAAGCCACAGAACAAAGTGAAAATGTCATCCTCTCGGTTCGCCCGCGAACTGCCTTCGCCTCGCGACCCGAAGGCCGACTGCCCAGAAAATGCAAGGTTTCCGCCTCGCCTCGCGAACACTTGACTCCGCCTCGCGAGTAATCCAACCCCGGAAGACCGAGGCTATCACCGCTTAACCATGTTGAAGGTCACGGTTGAGACAGCTTGGAATTTGAAGAGTCTCGCCTCGCGAGTAGTCATTCGCCCCGCGAGAAGACCAAACGTTGCTGACTTTTCACAATATTCGCCTCGCGAAGGTGTGCTCGCCTCGCGAATGGACTTAATTTCTGAATAGTATAAATTGCCATTCTGAACAGCCTTGGAAAGACTTTTGCTTCTCCTTAGTTTTACATATTTTTGTGTGTTTCGTTGTTGTCATGGAGAACTAATTTCTTAGATTAGTTCACCGTATTAGAATTCCATATACTTGAGGTTTTGTAATTCCTATTTTAATTGCTTTTCCCTTTTCAATACCATATTATACATTTCTCGTTTGTTATTTCAGAGTGTGTAATGTTGTATTGATTCATTTCGATGATGTTATGTTCCTATACTAAATCGCGTTTGTTATTTCGCGTGTGTTCATTCATGTTCGTTAGTTCATGAGGGCTTAACCCCGCTTTGTTATTTCTGGAATAGGAACATATATCCGTAGTAGCGATTACGCTGCTAGTTGTTGCTACAACCGAAAGGGGATTAGAATCGCTAGGGCTTGGAAATTACATGAACCAATGATAGTTGGGAATTCGAGAACAAGAGATTAATCGTTGTTTGCTATTTGATAACCTCTTTGAATTGCCTTGTTTTATTGCTCGTTATTACGTTGTTTTCTTATTTGCATCCCAATCCAACCCCCCCCTAAAACCGATTTTTTTGTGAAAAATAACACTTTAAGAGTCCTTGTGAGACGACATCCGAGTTGTCGCCTAAACTACAGTTTTAAAACCGCTGTTCTTTTTTACGCAGGGGCGCGACAAATACACTGCAGATCAGTGACCGAACCGCGTAAGAAAACTCGGGACCCAATTTAGCCTTGATTTTTGCCTAATTTGACAATTCTTGTGAAAACTGAAATTGTAGGTCTATTCCTTATCTTTCTAGGGACAGCAAAATCACCAAAATCCGATATCTGTAGCTCAAGTTATGCTCTGTGCAAGGCAACAAGGTCAAGATGAGCGAAAAATCCAAAAATTAACAATGTATAGCAATTGAGCCCAATAATGTAAATGCAAAAACAATGATTGTAAAAGCTGTCTAATTTTCGCCTCTCTCGGCTTGTGCGGCTGTAAACTGCTATTTATTCTTATTAATCCTGAACTAACCCTAGACCAACTTAAGGGCCTCTGAATAAGCTTTCCAACAAGGCATCATATGCCTTAATTGGGCTTAAGATGAGTAAGTTAGGCCCATTTAAGTGAAGGAGCATCATGGACTGCGCACTGATCCGCGCCAGAGAACTCGAGTTCCAATATAGCCTTTATTTTGGCCTAATTTTACAATTCTTGTGAAACCTGAAATTGTAGGTCTCTTCCTTATCTTTCTAGGGACAGCAAGATCACCAAAATCCGATATCTTTAGCTCTAGTTATGCTATGTGCAAGGCAATAAGGCCAGGGTGAGTGAAAAATCCGAAAATTAACAATGTTTAGCAATTAAACCCAATAAAGTAAAACAAAAAACAATGATTGTAAAAGTTGTCTAATTTCCGTCTCTATCTGGCTTGTGCGACTATAAACTACTATTTATGCTTATTAATACTGACCTAACCCTAGACCAAATTAAGGGCCTCTGAATAAGCTTTCAAACAAGGTATCATATGCCTTAATTGGGCTTAAGATGAGTAAGTTAGGCCCATTTAAGTGAAAGAACATCATGGACCTGCACTCGATCCGTGCCGGAGAACTCAGGACCCAATTTAGCGTTGATTTTGTCCTAATTTGACAATTCTTGTGAAATCTGTAATTGTAGGTCTCTTCCCTATCTTTCTAGGGACAACAAGATCACCAAAATCCGATATCCGTAGCCTCGCTATGCTCTCGCGAAGGTAACAAGGTCCCGATGGGTTAAAAATCCGAAAATTAACTATGTTTATCAATTAAACCCAATAAAGTAAAACCAAAACCAATTTTATTTATGCTTATTAATCTTGACCCAACCCTAGACCGAATTAAGGGCCTCTGAATAAGTTTTCCAACAAGGTATCATATGCTATAATTTGGCTTAGGATGAGTAAGTTAGACCCATTTAAGTGAAGGAACATCATGGATCGCGCATTGATCCGCGCCGCAGAGAACTCGGGACCCAATTTAGCCTTGATTTGGGCCTAATATGAGAATATTTGTGCAACCAGAAATTGTAGGACTCTTCCTTATCTTTCTAGGGACAACAATTTTGATCGGCCTCTGGCTCATCTAGTTTTATGACTAGTATGACCGTGGTTTCGTGCCAATTATATCTCGTTTTCGCCAAATTAGACTCGATTGTCCTCAAGCAAGGTTTTGAGTCTCTTAAGTAGTTTTAGGATATTTTAGCTAGTTTTGAGTCAAATAAAGCACTTATTGCTATTTCATGTTTCAGGTTAATAAGGAGAGCAAGAAGGAAAGTGGCCTTAGAAGCGTAAGCCATCACGGCCCGACCGTGACACCGGTCACGACCGTGATGAGCTACTCATGGAAGACAGAAAGGATCACGCCCAGCGGTGATACACATCACGGGCGTGATGAGAAGATCATGAAAGTCGAGAGCATCACGACCGCTGCGATACACATCACGGGCGTGATGAGGAGAACCCGAAGACGTAACTGATCACGGCCCCCCGTGATGAAGTTCCTCACCGTGACAAATCAGCACCCAAAGTCGAATGGATCAAGGCTTGGCCGTGATAGGCATCACGGCGTGACGGACCAGAACTTGAATGCGCGCCCTTGACTGGCGGTCACGCCTGGCCGTAATGGCCATCACGGCCTTGACGCGCGCCACTCTATAAAACAAGCGCAGCGAATAGAAAACCATCCATATTTTCATTGTTTACATTATACTCTTAGGTTTTTGTCACATTTGTAATGGAGAACTAATCTCCCCGGATTAATTGCCGTGATGGCTTCCCGCCGACACTTGAGGTTTTGTAATTTCCTGATTGATTTGTTATTCTCTTTCAATACTATTCTATATTCTCTGCTTGCTTAATTCAGTTTGTATCGAATGAGTATTGATTTGTTTCGATGATTGTATGTTTCTATACTTAATCGCATTTGCTTAATTCGCTATGCTCAATCGTGTTTGCTTAATTCACGAGCTTCATCCGCTTGCTTAATTCGAATTAGGAACATATGTCTCGTGAGTGTCAATTTTGCTTGTTAATTGATGCTACAATCGAAAAGGGATTAGAATCCCTCTTAGGGCTTGGAATTACATGAACCAATGATAGTAGTAGCCGAACCCCCAATGATAATCACTTAAATTGATAATCCTTTTTCGCGCTTCCTCGTTTTTGTTCCTTTTTCAATCGACTTTCAAACCAAACCCCCCAAACTTATTTTTCTACGAATAAACAATCCAAGAGTCCTCGTGAGACGACACTCGAGTTATCGCACCCGACTACAGTTTTTACAAACCACTCACTTTTTAACGGGTGCATGACAAACGTGTCAAAATTGGCGCCGTTGCCGGGACTCTTGTTTGTTAGTTTCGCATTTTCGCTTTTGTTTTTCTCCGAATTAGTCTAGCTACTAGGTCTACTTGCTCGACTTGTGTGATTTTGATCCCAAAATTGGAAAGAACTTTGCACACACGCCGTAGAGCACTTCGGGCCAAAGACTAGTGGTAATTTTGATTCGAACCTGTTTTTGATAACATGGCTGATCAAAGAACATTAAGACAGCTTGTTGCTCCTGATGTTAATTATAACGGTCTGTGTATTGAAGATACTAATGTTGTTGCTCCCTTTGAATTAAAATATGGTTTGATATACTTGTTGCCAAGGTTTAGTGGTCTTGCAGGTGAGGATCCACATAAGCGTCTGAAGGAATTCCAGGTTGTTTGCTCTACACCTTTGAGGCCGGAAGGAATAACAGAAGACCATATCAAGCCGAGAGCCTTCCCATTCTCACTTGAGGGTGCTGCGAAGGATTGGTTGTATTACCTTGAACCGAATCCAGCCACAACCCGGAATGATCTCAAGAAAGTCTTCCTAGAGAGGTACTTCCCTGCCTCCAGAGTTGCATCAATCAGGAAGGAAATATGTGGCATTAGACAGGGCAATGAGTCATTGGCCGAGTACTGGGAGAGATTCAAGAAGTTGGTATCCAGTTGCCCTCAAGCACAGCATTTCGAGCAGCTACTTATTCAAGACTCTTATGAGGGATTCCCGCCAATGGACAGAACATTTTGGATGCTTCTAGTGGGGAGCACTTGTTGATAAGACTCCATCTGCTGCCAAGAAATTAATTGAAAACATGTCACTCAATTCCCAACAGTCCACAACTAGAAGTAATTCTATCGAGACAAGGGGTGTGAATGAGATCCATGGTTCTTCTTCCAACAAGGCCCTTGAAACCATAATTGATGAGCTTACTTCTCTAGCGAAATAGTTGGCAAGTGGTGAGTTCGATAGCAAGGGTGTGTGGTATTTGTACTTCTCCCGAGCACCTATCCGATGCATGCCCTATTCTCAAGGATGAGTCACCACCGATTTGCCTCAAGCTTATGCAGCCAACCTTTACAATCAAGGCAACAATCGGAACCGGTGACAACATTCCCGATCTTTCCACTAATAGGTACCATCCCAACTAGAGGAATCATCCAAACCTTCTCAGATGGGAACTCATCTCGTACAAGAAGAACAACCGATGTTACCGCTTGGCACCACCACAGAGAGCTCTCCCCAAGTGACCACCTCTGCACCTTCGGGACCTTCACTAGAGGACCTGGTCAAGCAAATGACCGCACAAAATCTCCGGGCAAAGCAGCAATTTGGACAGCTCCAGCAGCGAACGGATGCTAGCATTCACGCTTTGCAGACACGGATTGGACAGCTTGCCACTTCGATGAATGCCATGCAGCAAGCTCAAGGATCGAACCAACTGCCTGCACAAACAAAGTGGTGAATCCTAATGCTCCAAATCCTAATGTGAGTGCGATTTCTTTGAGATCCGGGAAAGTTGTAGAGGCAGCCCCCGAGAAGGATAAAGAAACCGCTGAGGTGACACCCGAACCGTCCGTTGTTGCTGAAGCCGAGAAAGAGTATGTGCCACCGATCCCCTTCCCCGCAAAGAGTGCTGAAAAATAAGAAGATTGATGGGGAAGACAAGGAGAGGGAGATTCTAGATGTGTTCAGAAAAGTGGCAGTAAACATTCCGCTCCTTGATGTGATTAAACAGGTTCCAAAATATGCAAAATTTCTGAAAGATCTGTGCACACACAAGAGGAGGTTGAAGGGTAATGAGAGAGTCAATTTGGGGCGAAATGTTTCAGCCCTCATCCAACCTAAGCTTGCACCTGAAAAGGTTACTGTTTCAGCCCTTACTCAGGCACTGCCATAGAAGTGCAAGGATCCGGGAACGTTTGCTATTCCATGCACTATTGGGGAAAGAATTCGACAATTGCATGTTGGATTTGGGAGCTTCTATTAATGTCATGCCCACCTCTATCTTCAACAACCTTGATCTTGGTCCTTTGCAACATACAGGTCTTACATCGGGGTTGGCAAACCAGGACCAATGCTCGCCCCATTGGAGTGGTAGAAGATGTGCCTGTACAAGTTAATGATTTGATCTTCCCTGCTGATTTTTACATCCTGGATATGGAAGGGGAAACAAATTCTAGCAGATCGCCAATCATTCTAGGAAGGCCATTTATGAAGACAGCAAAGACAAAGATTGATGTTCACGATGGAACCATGTCCATGGAGTTTGGTGACATTGTGGCAAAATTTAATATTTTCGATGCTATGAAGCACCCCTTGGAAGAGCACTCTGTTTTTCAATTAGAGCTGCTCTCTGAAATTGTTGATGAAACTTATGATGAATTGGTTGCAGCTACTGATTTCCCATCCATTTCTGGTTTGGATGATGTCTACTCATGTGCTGATTGCACCCACACTGACCCTTGTGTTGTTTGCTCTGGGATTGACGCTGCTTGGGAAGGTGACATTGTGGATGAAGCTATTTGTTCAGCTGAAGTTCTTGACAGCCCGGCTGCCCCAAACATACCATCTATTGAGCAGCCACCTTCTTTGGAGCTTAAGCCACTTCCGTACAATCTGAAATATGCTTACTTGGATAGGAATGAAAAACTTCCGGTCATAATTTCCTCTAGCCTTGATGCTGATAAGGAAGCTAAGCTCTTGGAGGTTTTGAAGAAGCATAAGAAGGCAATTGGGTGGACCTTGGCTGACATACCATGTATTAGACCCTCCAGGTGTATGCATAGGATTTTGTTGGAGGATGGGGCTAAAACAATTAGGCAGCTCCAAAGGCGGCTCAATCCCTTGATTCTTGATGTGGCAAAGAAGGAGGTAACAAAACTCTTGCATACGGGTATCATATATCCTATCTCTGACAGTAATTGGGTGAGCCCAAAGGCAAGTCTGGCCTAAGAAAAGACAACATTCACATGCCCCTTCGACACATTTGCTTATAGGAGGATGCCATCTGGTCTTTGCAATGCTCTTGGCACATTCCGAGATGCATGATTAGTATTTTTACCGAGTATATTGAAAATTGCATGGAAGTGTTCATGGATGATTCTACTCTTTATGGCTCTTCATTTGATGCATGCTTGCATAGTCCGAACTTGGTTTTAGAAAGATGCATTGAAACCCGACCTTGTTTTAAACTATGAAAAATGTCATTTTATGGTTGAACATGGGATTGTTTTGGGGCATATTATTTCCGAAAAGGGTATTTCAAAGTAGATCCTTCTAAGATTGATGTGATTTCTACACCGCCTTACCCATCTTGCATTCGCGAGATTCGCTCTTTTCTTGGTCATGCAGGTTTCTACAAAGCGCTTCATAAAAGATTTCAAGAAGATAGCCCTTCCTCCCCTCCAACCTGTCAAGAATGATGCCATTTTCAACTTTGATGACAACTACAAAAAGGCATTTGACTTCCTAAAGAAGGCACCGACCTCTACCCCCATCATCCAGCCCCCGACTCGACCCTCCTTTTGAGCTCATGTGTGACACTTCTAACTATGATGTGGGGCGGTCCTTGCACAAAGTGGTGGGCAAGGTTGCTCATGTGATCTATTACGCTTCTAGGACTTTAGATGCCGCACAGGCTAATTACACCACTACCGAAAAGAAACTTCTAGCTATTGTTTTTGCTCTTGATAAATTTAGATCATATTTGCTAGGTTCCAAGGTTGTTGTTTTCACCGACCATGCACTTTGAAATACTTGTTGAAGAAACCAAGCAAAATCGAGATTGATTCTGTGGATGTTGTTGCTCCAAGAATTTAATGTGGAGATTAAGGACAAGAGCTGGAGATGAGAACTTGGTTCGATCACTTGAGCATAATAGAAAGCGGATGAAAATCCTTCTCCCATCCAGGATGACTTTCCGATGAGCATTTTACAGCCTGCATGGGTAACTCCTTGGTTTGCCGATATTGTTAACTATCTTGTTGTCTGGTGTTTTTTCCTGCAGTGCAACTAGGTCACAAATCCACAAACTCAAGAGTGACGCCAAGTACTATGTTTGGGATGATCCATTTCTTTGAAAATTTTGCGGTGATCGTGAATTAGGAGATGTGTCCCCGACTATGAGATGGAGTCTATTCCGCACTTTCTCATGCTTCTCAAGTAGGGGGACACTTTGGGCGACAAAGGACTGCAAGGAAAGTCCTAGACTCAGGTTTTTATTGGCCACCATTTTTAGAGATGCTTATGAGGTTTACCGGACTTGTAAAGAATGTCGACAACAGTACAACCATCACTCGTGAAGAGTGAAATGCCTCAAGAGCCCATGCTTTTCCGTGAGGTATTCGATGTGTGGGGAATCGACTTTATGGGTCCTTTCCCTGCATCTTTGGTTTTTCTATATCTTACCGGCTGTTGAGTATGTTTCAAAGCGGGTGGAAGCTAACCCCACTAGGACTAATGATTCTAGAGTTGTTGGAAATTTTGTCGTGTCCAATATTTTTTTCAGGTTCTAGATACCCGTGCTATCATCAAGGACCAAGGCACTCATTTCTGCAACCGCACCATGGAAGTTTTACTCCGAAGTACGGGAGTTGTGCACAGTGGTCTCTACTACGCACCATCCCCTGCACTAATGGGCAGGCCGAGATCTCCAACAGAGAGATCAAACAGATCTTAGAGAAAGTGGTGAGCCAAATAGGAGGGACTCGAGCCACCGCCTAGAAGACGCACTTTGGGCTCGTGAGAACAACTTTTAAGACACCAACAGGGATGTCCCC